>JAOVVB010103061.1:0-13000 GCA_028570985.1 Heterobranchus longifilis | reverse complement strand
AATGAACATTGTTAAGGTGTCACTATTACTATTAACTAATTAATACTAACCAAACAACCACTCACATTGATTATACTCAAGAAAATAATCAGCAGATTAATCCATAAAGAAAATAATCAGTTAATAGTTTAAAATTAGCACCACCTCAACCAACTAAAACAGTAAAATCCTGCTTTTACAGGCTTTTGCTTTTATGAGTAATAATCTGATGATGTAATATATAATATATAACAGTCACTGAGGACATTTATTTAGTAAGAAGTAGAGTAGTTTTACTTTTAATACTTTAAGACATATTTTCCTGATTATACTTACATACTATTACTTAACCACATTCTTAACATTCTCAATGTACTTTTACTTGTAGTGGAGTATTTTTACAGTGTGGTATTAATACTTTTACTTAAGTAAAGGATCTGAATACTTCCTCCACCACTGGTGGTGTAGCTATTCTCTTTTGTTAAAAACGATCCATTTAGCATTAAATCATCACAGCAGTTCTTATAGAAGGCGTACCATGATATCTGGAGGGGACTCATTTGTTCCCGGTGATCTTTTGTATTTAAGGTACAAACAATGGATTCTTCCCTGACAGTTTCTATTTTCCCCAAACCAATCCCAGTCTCCCATGAATCTTTTTTCTATAAAACTCAAGCTTTACAGTCTGAACGTAACCATGAATGACTATAAGCACCAGATACTCAAGAGGTTTTAAAAAATATAAGGCTATAAACTGTAACACAGCCATAAATGGTATCCACGTTTGCCAATTCTGTATTTCTCTCTTAATTTACATGGGCCTTTATCTTTTCGGGTGACTTCTCCTTCTCCGTTTGTCTGCTAAGCCGCTGCATCTGGGCAATGAAACGGTAATGTGGCTTAATGTTGCTCAGTCTTGCAGAGTGGTGGGACACGCAGGTCTGCATCTGGCCAAGCAGAGAGTAAATCTCTGAGCTCTTCATTTGGATGTATCTCTCCACGTCTTGCCCCGGCTTGTCATGGCTCTCTGGATAAATTAGCTGCATTAAAAGACAAATAACAAGTTGCCCCTTTTTTTTAAAAAAACAACAGAAAAAACGTTTTTTTGCAAATAGTTAATGAGTGCTAATTTACTGCATACAGTTTGGCATGGATGCTCCTATATAAAGATAAACAGTAAATCACTGCATAGGCATTTAAATTGCATTTATCATTACCTTTGACCCCGCATTGAAGTGCACGCTGTTTTGCTGATGTGCAAAGGTGATCTTCATGCGTTCTTGTGAGTGTATGCGTACACTGATGTGTGGGCACAGGGCAAAGGTCAGAGGCTTGAAGGGAAGGTTGCGTACATGTGGGTCACGATACAACCAATTCCAGCGCCTCTTCAAAGCTCCTGTCTCACTGAAGCAGAGACCTCCAACAGGGGTCAGATTCAACCTTCAGACACACCACAGAGATTAGACACATCCCGACCTGTAGCACGAGGGCAGCAGATTAATCAGAAAAGTATCTCTGGTCAAGAAAGTCATTAAAGAAACCTAAGAGGTTTTAACCATTTGGTGTCCAAGATAGAAAAGATAGTGAGTTTAGATTTGGTTTTAACTAATCTAATAACATTTATATTCCATTTGTAATTGACTGATACCTTGACATTTTGGGAAATACGCTTATTTGCTTTCTAGCAGAAAGTTAGATGAGAACATTGATATCACTCAGATACAAGAGTGGTATCGATCTTCTCATCAAACTCTCTGCCAGAAAGCGATTAAGCGTATTTCCCAAAATGTGGAGCTGTTCCTTTAACGCTTATCCTACCGACTGGTCTACCTGCAGACCCCCAGAGGTATACTTTGTCATATTTCACAGGTGCTTAATTATATCGTCCCCATTTTTCATAACTTTGTCAATCAATTTGTTCCTAATGACACAATTTTTTTCCTGTTTCTGTTTTAAGTGCTTTTCCCCAGTCAGCAGCACCCAATTCCTCCTATGCAGTTTGAATAGATAAAATAGAATAGATAAATAAAATGGGTCCAAATGTAAAGTATCACACTATCAGGGAGTGCGAGGCACTGTCAGACATATGCAGCAGACACAGAAATAATCATGTGCTCTGTCTTTTTTCATTTTACACAATATGCAAATTAACTTTTAATTAAACTTTCCTAAAATAATAGTAATAATCTTTTTTTCTCTCTCTTTTTCTTTTAATCAGATGACATTAGTTCCAAAACTAATAATGAAACAAGTTAACATTTTGCTATGATTCTGTTTCTTGCAGTAGTTTATTCTCGGGGGGCCCCAGGGACACCAGTCGGTAGTCCTTGTATGTTAAATATGTTGGTAAGATGAGGGTTAAGGGCTTATTATAGTAAGACCTCTGTTTAAACTATTATAATAGCAGTTATGGAATAACAATTACCACATCGTTCCATTGGGATGATAGCATGTGGCATGGCCTTTATTTGTGAAAATGCCTTTGATGCTGGGCGCTACGTCCTTGTCCTCCAAGATTATGTAAGTGAAGTCAGCAGCTCCTGCAGAGGATATTATAATGGCTGCTTTCCCAGAAGGATAACTTTGTCTATTAAGGATCATTAGCACTGTGCAAACCTTTTATCAAAGGGAACAAATGCGTACCCTCTCATTAAGTACTTTAACCTACAGTAGTCCTTGATCTTCCACTTTGTGCACGTCTTAAAAAGGATACAAAACATTACCTGTTCCATCTGGACATAAGGTGAGAAAACATTTCCCACATGTATAGAACTTCTTAATCACTTCCTTGAGCTGTGGTGCAAAAAAAAACAGTTATTTATTACATTTCTGGGAAATACATTGATGATAAAAAAAAACCTATTGTGGTTTAAGAGAGGCCACAGCAATGTCATTATGAAAACATATGTTCAAACATACCTTTGGCTCACCATCTGTCTCCTGTAGTGTAAACAGGTCAGCCATATTTATGATATCTATCTGCAGAATGTGAGGCTTAACACTGTTGTAGGGAATCTCTTTTGACAGCCTGTAGGTGATTTTATGTTTGAACTCAATGCAGCCTGAGCAGAAAAAGAAGAGCAAGGGATCCATGTATTGATATTCTGTCAATGCAAAGCATGAAAGACTGCACACTTCATATCTTCATCATGTATAGCCTACTAATTTGTCTAGACTTGGGCCCCGGGTTGCATACTTACTTAAATCTAAATTCAAGTTGTCTTTTTTCGGTTTTCTCTGGAGTCGCCAAAGTCTCAACCTACGTTAGAAATTGAAGTTATTTTCCACGGAAGTGGGAGAGATGTACAATACAATGCCAAAACCTGAAGGGCATGTGAATGAAATTCAGATGCCACCTCATATTTCATGCTTAGAGAGAAATAGAGCTCTTTTATGGCATGCAATATAGTACAATCAATATAAACATATATGCAATACAGTACAGTTACATGTATGTCCTTGGCAGCCTTCCAAGTGACATACCAACATATCAAATAAATGCAGAAGGGAGCGAGGCATGCATGTTACTCACCTCTCCTTTGCCTGCTTTTTCGCAGCTTCCCTCTCCTCCTCACTCATGATGGGGGCATGCAGGTTCACATCAATCTTCCGATCTGACTCCTTCTGTGCCAATTTTTCTCTCTCTCCCATTATAAGTGCTCTCATTTGTTTAGCTTGCTCGCAACAAAAGAGCTGGATAAAAGAAAATTTACAACAATACACACTTTTCTTTTTTTTTTACTTGCAGTACTACTCCTCTGTGAACCTTTCTCCCACTACAAATGGAGATGATTTTGTCAAGGTTAGCTGAACAGTCATTATTTCTAATTTCAAATTCTCATTGGAGGTAAACAAGCTACACTCACCCTCTCAAAGTCTGTTTCGTTTTCCAACAGTTCGCTGTGTATGAAGGGCTGACAGAGCTGCTGGCAATAGTCGCACTGAGCAACAAGCACATCCTGTTTAGATCCAACTTCTGGAACCTACAGTGCAGCAAAAAACAGACTCACAATCACCTCTCCGCCTCTGATATTACAGCCTCCACTCGCTGCTATTACTGTGTGAAAATGAAAAAGGCCATCACTGCCATTTCCAGGCACTATGGGCAATATTGAGATACAGGACAAAGTTGACGGTACCTTTTCAACACGAGGAGTTTGTTTTGGCTCTGGCTTGTATGCTATGAGACGAGGCCGACCCACACGAGGTATATCATGCTCCGTCTCTGGCTGCTGTTCATCCTCTGGCTCCTGAAACCAAGACTTGTAACCTATATGTAGGCTATAAAAGGATCCTTAGAGGGCTTTACAATCTGTATGTTGCACATATTAGCCTTTGTAGAGACACATTTGTGATTTTGGCAGTGGTGGCAGAAGTACTCTGATGTTTTACGGAAGTAAACACAGGGGTGAAAGTAATAAATTACATTTACTCTTGTTACTGTAACAGTTGTTTTTGTGTAGGCCTACTTATTGTCCAGAGCAACAAAAGTACATGCTAATGTTGCACCTGCTGTGGTGTCCATAGACTTTTTGTTTATTGCCAGTCATTTTTGTTTAATGGAAGGCAGTTGTATATTTATAATTGATAATCAATGCACAGGCTGCAAAGTGTCGTCTATTGAAATGTAACTTATTGTTGGTTTGGACATGAGGCCCAGTGGAGTGGTGTTGTTCCACTTATGTCTCTGTGACATTTGATGGAATTTTATGGCTTAAAGTTTTATCATCATATAACTTTTTACTTGAACATTTCTTTAAAGTAACACTCGCTACTTTTACTTCAGTATGACATTCTCATACTCTTTCCAGAGTACTCTCATACTCCTTTCCTTCAAAAGTAGTATCATATTATTGGATTGTAATTATTCATACATTAATTTACAAACATCACTTTAATGTTGTAGCTGGTAAAAGTGGGGTTAATTTTGACAAATGTAGCTAGCTAGCTAATTATATATATACTGCTGGATACTGTCATTTGTAATAATATATCATTTATTACTTGATGATATTTTGTATTAATAATCTGCAAGTAACTGAAGATATTAGTAGTTTATAGTGGAGTAAAATGTACAATATTTGCCTAGTGGAGTAGAAGTGTTAAGTAACATAACACTGAATTACTCAAGTAAAGTACAAGTACCTCAAAATTGTACTTAAGTACAGTGTACTTTCTACCACCACAATTTGCATTGTATAAACAAAATGGACTTCACATAAAGCTCACATTTTTCCATTACCTCGGAAGAATCAGCGACAGTGTCCGCGCTCACCGCCTCTGCCTGCAACAACTGGAGATCTTCAATTTCCTTTTGAACTGCACAAGAGAGAAATCATTTGGAATTTGACAGATGTCTAAGTCATGAGAGGCAAGAGAGGGCAGGAGCAGGTGACCCCTTCGCACCCAAACTGATGACATGGCTTACCTTGACAGCTGAAAGAGAGACTCTGCTCCACCCACTCCCAATCTGTCTGCGTCTGAGCGCTCACCAAAGTAATGAATCTTCCATCCAGTGCGAGTACCTCCATGAACTCTGGTGAGACCGGACTGCACAGAAGAACAGAGACGGGAGACAAAGAATTGCCAGAATGACTCTATTCATCTTAGAGCTATACAGTAATTGATTTTTGTCCTCTTGGGGCCAGAGGAACCCCTCAACAAGCTGCAAACAGACACATCTGACATATTATCATCTCATAAAGTTCTTTCATCAGTCGCGTTGCATTCAGCAGACATGGAGCAACATTAGCAGCAATTTGAAGTCATGTTTCTGGTCACCTTACGAATGTAAGTCCAATACTAATTCTCCTTTCAGCTCCGTTTTGCTCTTCGTCAATCTCTCTTAAATTAACTCTTAAAATATCTTGCTGTTCAGATTATTCTGATTGAGGTTCAGGAACAAGACCACGCCTTCATCTCGCACTAATTCAATCACCCCTGTTTCACTAATTAAATCACTTGTGCAGACCTATATGTGCGTCTAACCCTCTCTCTTTTAATTTGTCTCAGTTCTCACGACCCTCCCCCCCCCCAAAACCCCGTTCTTCTCCTCTCTCTCCTCTCAGTAGGACGCCACGGTGACGGGGGAGGGGGGGGTTGATAAAGCCGGTAGCTCATCGAGGCGTACCCCCACCCTGAGTCTCGACCCAGAGTTCCCAGACATTCCAGCCACGCCTCACCCCTGTTCGACCCCGTTCATCTCTTTGCATCCTCACCCTGTCCTTCCTGTATCCTAAACTACTTTCATACCATACAATGGCATGGTCTTGTGAGTGAACTAGTATTTTTTTTAACTTTCTTCACTGGCTAGTTACTGTAATCTCTAACTTCATCAGTCTGCCATTTGGTGCTGTCTAAGTAGCATACAGTGGTTTTCTGAGAGAGTTTTGGTGAAAACAGCTGTCTGCTGAGCTAAAAGTAGCTAACAAGGAAAGAGACTAAACATGCATTTAGTGGAGCTTTAAAGTGATGGTTCAGAGGTTTTGAAGTGGGGTTGTACGAGGTAGTCGTGCACAGTTGGTGTATTTGAAACAGATGAATTGGCGTGCTTAACTCACAGTCTCACTGTATCGGGTGCAGACCGAACAAATGCAAATAACACGAAACCGGCAGCACTCTCGAGTGTCGATCACTTTTAATAAAAATGTGCCGCAGACAGCAACGGACGCGTTTCAGCACTTGGCTTTCCTCAGCGTTGAGGAAAGCTATATGTTTAATATTTTCATCGCTTTACTTTTGCACTTTCATTTGGCACTACATATTCTCAATCGTGGAACGCCCGTATTCCTACGCACCAGCACATGTAGTGCCAAATGAAAGCGCTGTCTGATGGTAAAGTAGAGGAGAAAATATAAAAAAATATAGCGTACATTTAACCAATTGTATTATTTTCTTAGGGAGGCCTTCTTTAGGTGGCTAATAATGACTAATATGTGTTTTTCTCATGTCCCTTGGGTGCGTGTCAGTACTCCTCTGATTCTCCAGTCGTATGATGGTAATACACAAATTATGCACAACTACCTCATACAACCCCACTTCAAAACCTCTGAACTATCACTTTAAGGCCTCATTGTAGCCCTGATAGATAGATAGATAGATAGATAGATAGATAGATAGATAGATAGATACTATAAACACTATAAACTGGTGGCCTGTTCTGTTCCCAATGCATGCTGGGATATAAATTATGGATTGTACTTTTTTTTGGTTCTCCTTTCGCCAATGTCATAACCCAACTTCAGACTACTATTTTGAGACTGAATAATATTCACATCTTAGACCACCTTTATCCATCAGACAGGGTGATTGCCAACTGCAATAAAGCCAACCATCCATGTATTCAAAAGAAACTGCATCCACTTCCACTATGCCACCGCAGTAATGGTGGCTTTAGGCAGCACTACACATAAATCAGATAGCAGTGGCAGTGCTTTATCTATTTTTTGCAGCAGGCTGAAAAGCTTTTTAACCACTTTGACCTGCTTGACCAGTGAAATGTTGTTATATGACCATCAAAGAACAGCGGAGACCAAAGGTCAAGCATGCAAACTAGTTTGCGATCAATTTTACAGCATATCAAATCAAAAAGTAAGAAAAATATTGCAGGAGATTAAAATGTATACAGGTCATGAAGACACTGTGGATCCTTAAGGGAATATTATGAATGTTATTGCCGTGTTTATAGGACCTTGTAAATTAAAAAATGTTACTTACAGCTTTTTTATAGGCGATGTACTGAAGCATTCAGGTTCTCTCCAATGGTCTGTATGGGGAAAAAAAAGGTTGTAATAATAAACAGCCTGGCTGTGAACAATTGTCATACTTTTTCACATCCAACTCAACCAACTCACCTTTCTTAATCAGTTGTGGAAGAATGCCAGCACATAGTTTTCCAAAGTCATTCGCCGCGAGCGGAGCACAGATTTGAGTGTTGAAAAGAGCACCGGAGTAGTTGTCGGTTATGATGTTAACAATGGGATCTTTCTGGTCGTCACATGTCTCCTGCTCCTCCAGGCTCTCCAGGTTGTCATAAAGCTGTCGAGGAGAAAAGTCACCTTCTTTAGGACTCTCAGGAGATGCAGAGGCAGAATCTCTTTTGTAGGACAGAGACTGACTCATGTTGCAAAAAACGTGATATGTCAACTGAAGCAAAATCTCTAGAGGACACTCTCTGAATATTGCACCGTTCCATTTGTATCATTTTTGTTATTGTTCAAGTGCAGTTGCCCGGCAGTAGTTTTGCATAAATTCATGTACATCCAAAATGTTGTTATATATAAATATAGTTGCAGAAGAAAGTTTTCCTGTTCCCATTAAATTCACTAATGATGACTTCAAAGTGTACTGATAGGTACGGTGGCCCTGAGGGTCAAAACACAAAAACATTTCACAAAACACAAAATATTTTTTTTTGCCTTTTCTGAAATGTTTTTGCATTTTCCAAAAATGTTTTTATGTTTTCCTAAATGTTTTTGTGTTTTGTCCTTCAGGGCCACGTCTCCATGGACTCTGTGGCTTCAAGCAAAAAACAACCAAAAAAAACCAAAACATCTCTGACCTTTTACATTTTGTGTCAAAGTGTTATTGTCAAACAAGATAACGCCCAACTTTTTAGAGTAGGAAACAACTGTAACATAATATCTACTGAAGCCAATAAAATGATCTCACTCTGTGATAGCAGACAATACACATCAACACCGTCCTTTCATTGAGGATGATGCATCAAGAGAAGTAATTACAGACGCTACTGACAAATCGATGACACAACAATACCGTAGTCTATAAAACCCTGATTTCCCTCTGCTGGGTTTACAGAAGGCACAGCAAAGTAGTAGTATAGCAGTCCTTTTGTGCTGAACATACAGCCTATTTTGTAGGTATTACAGAGACTTATTACACACAGTTAGTGTGTGTACATCTAAAGGTAAGTTGGCATAATTCAGTGCATCATATTGTACCACTGCTATTTAATTATTGTTGCCTTTTGATCAGTGAATTAAATTAATACTTTACCACAAATGCTTTGATGCAAATCTCAATTCACTTCACTCTTGTTTTCTCTGCAGCGCTGACGAAAAAAACATTTCAAGGCCTTTTGAGAAAATCATCAACAATGTGGACTGTTCTCGCTCTCGTTCTTTGTTTGGGAAATATTCTCATCAGAGGAGAGGCCAGTGATCAGCATTCAGGACCGTTCCCTGTAATTGAACTCTCTGAAACGGCCTCCCCTGGCCTTTTAATAGAGGAAAAACAGAAATCCAACAGCTCAATTCATCCACCTCAAGTAGCAGGACCGAAACCACCACACCCTCCGATGTGCCTGGAGTCTGCTGGAATCAGAGGCGCCTTTAAATATGTCCACACTGTGGTCTCTGTTGTTGTTTTCATTGTTGGAATATTGGGAAATTCAGCCTTACTGAAGGTCATACATGCAAACAAATGCATGAGAAGTGGACCAAACTTTCTCATTGCGAGTCTTGCTTTGGGGGATCTAATCCACATTGTGATAGACATTCCAATCAACACATACAGGGTGAGTTATTCACCGCACTGTGTTACAATTACAATGAGAAAACAATGTTGTACCTTATCCTGTTCTCTGCTCTGTTTTATCCATTTTAAAACTTCAATCTCACCTTCAATTGATTGTGGGTGTTTTTTTTGTTTTTTTTTCTTTCCCCCACTGAAAATGTTCTTTGTTTTTTCTCCAGCTCATGGCAGAAGATTGGCCATTCGGCTTGGCGCTGTGCAAACTCGTCCCCTTCATACAGAAAACCTCTGTTGGAATTACAGTGTTGAGCTTATGTGCTCTGAGTGTTGACAGGTATGGAGATAAGCAGCATTGTCCCTACAAGAAAACAGTGTTCGCTTGCTACTATCTGTATTTCATCAAGCAGACAGATTTGTTTAGCATTAGCCCTTGAAATGTTCTTTAACTGAACAATATTGTTACAGACAAAAAAAAAAAAAGTCCCCCAAGCCATAACATTTTCCCATTGATTCTGCAGATACCGAGCTGTAGTTTCCTGGAATCGAATCAAAGGCATCGGGGTTCCAGTGTGGACAGCAATCGAAATAACTCTGATATGGGTTATTTCTATCCTGCTGGCTGTGCCTGAAGTTGTCGGCTTTGATATGATAACAATGGACTATAAAGACAAGCATCTGAGAATATGTCTGCTTCATCCCATGCAAACCACGGCATTCATGCAGGTAATGTAATAGTCTCCAGCCAGTGCAACAGGCTAAAACAAACAGATCAATGTGTTTGATTTGTCTTTTCATATCCAGCATAAAGGTTGAGGGGAAATGAAACGGATAATGGCTCTAATATTATTTCTCATATTATCATCCAACATATGCCCACACATTCTTGTAGATGTCCTTGTAAACCTTTATGTGTGTGTCTCCGATATTGTTTTATGCATGCTGTAACATAGCAACCGCAGAACATCATGTCATCTGCAGCACCGACTGTGGGCTTCTGTCATGTTTAATCAACAGTTTTATAAATCAGTGAAGGACTGGTGGCTCTTTGGCTTCTACTTTTGCATGCCACTGGCTTGGACCGCCGTCTTCTACACACTCATGACCAGGAAAATGCTGAAGAATACTGAGAATACGTTAAGCGACCACACCAAGCAGGTTATTAGCACATTTTGCAAAAAAAATGTTTTTCGCACATTTCTCATATTTTGGCATAACATCAACTTTAATATTGATCATTATCTTTCCTTTTTAAGAGACGAGAAGTTGCAAAAACCGTCTTCTGCCTGGTGGTTGTGTTTGCACTTTGTTGGTTGCCTCTGTACCTCAGCAGAATCCTGAAATCAACCATATATGATGAGAAAGATCCTAAAAGGTGTCAGCTGCTGAGGTGAAGAATTTACTCCCTTTTTATTCATTGTTCATTACCTGGTCTGTGCCTGATTAATACTTCATATTTATCCTTATTTTTTCAGCGTCTTTCTCGTCCTGGACTATTTTGGCATTAATATGGCGTCACTCAACTCGTGCATCAACCCCATTGCATTGTACATCGTCAGCAAGAGATTTAAAAGATGTTTCAAGGTAAGACATACTGTCATTGTTTTTCCAGTCGTTGCTATGTAGGGCACTATTCACTTTAAGACCAATCTGATGGGGAGGGGGGGTTGAAAGCATTGTGATCCACATTGAATGAGCTATCATATGTGTCATCAGGACATATGGAGTCATGTCTGTAAAATGGCCAGACTGGAGCGAGCAATGACCCGAGGGGGTAATAAGTGAAAATGGTCTGGAAAAACATTGTCAGAAAAAAAAACAGACACTTGGCAATCTACCAGACAGTTTGTCACTGAATCAGAGTGATGTGTTACGAGGAAAAAGAAAACATGCCTTCAAGGCACATTTTTTTTTAAAGCCCTTATTGTATTATAGCTCAGAAGGACATGTCTAAAACATAGTGATTTGTTTTGGCTGTGCACACCACGGTGCACGAAGAACTCTCCCTCTGCAGTAATGGATTTTATATCACTTTTATTTTTATGTGTTTTTCCTTTTAATATATTCCTTTCCCTTTAATTAAAAGACAATCCAACTTGTGATTGCTTTCAACAATGTCTCTATGCAGAGAAATAAAACAGAACTGCTTTCTAGTATGCCCTCTGAATTCTGTACTAAAGCAACAAGGCTTTCACTAGGTATTTCTTTAAAGACATACAAATAGGCAGATTATTCTGTGAATGCTCCACACACAGATAAACCTAATGTGCCATTTTCTCCATGTGAAGCCGACGGTGAATGTTTGTTGTTCTCTGACCAAATGTCTTGTGTGTGTGTGTGTGTGTGTGTGGTCCTTCAGGCATGTCTGTGCAGTTGGTGTCTACCTTTTCAAGCTGTCACCCATGACGAGGCGCAGTCTGGTTTGAAGTCCAGAATGCAGGATCAAGCCTCAGAGCAGAGCTGCGACATCAAAGCTCACAAGCAGACGTCAACACTTCTACCTGGGCAGGAGAACACATTACTGTGTTAACAAAACTCAGGGAAAAATACTTTGTGAGTTCTTTAATATTTCTTTACGGATATGTTTTTACAGATATGTAACATTTGTACGTTTCATACGTATCATCAACGTTTCTAAAGGGACGTATCAGATCACGTGTGTATGAGCTGAGTTTCTCATCAGGCGGTAGAGCGGACGGTGGTGTGTAACCTAGGCTGCCAATTAGCAGACAATAAACATTTATTTTTGTTATTTACGTTGATTATGTAACTTGTGTAATTTGCGTAACAGACGTCCTTATTTTAACCCGAATCACAGTGTTTTTCCTAAACTTACCACCTAGTTTTGTTGCCTAAACTTTTGAATTAACAAAACTACGACTGTAATGAAACGTCATAGTTTGGCACCTAAAAGTGACATTAATAAAGATTTTTTTTGGTATTTATATGCTTTATCGTGAGCTCATGTTGATATCCGCTACATATGAAAAGTACAAATGTAACATGTCTGTGGTTTGCAGAAACGCACAATGCCAACATTTATTCTGGCGAATGGGTTTCGGTTGCTTAGCAATCTTGACATGCCGTCCTAATAATATTGAATACCTTGTGAATAACATGCAGCTGCACTGTCTTTTGTATTGCTGTCGTCAGTTGAACATCTGCTTTAGTATGAGCAACCTGGAGTCAGACTGTTCAGAGACTATTTGCCCTCGGGGCTTGACTCACTCCCAACCATTACATCAGATCTTACCTACTACCTATCCTGTATCATGCATCACAGTTCTCAAATCACTGTTTTGGGCACGATGCTAACCTGGCACCCATCAACAGAAATCTTGTCACGGCTTACCGCCTGCATATGTATTATTTTCTGTTTCTGGAAAGACACTGTGCCGTACAAAATCAAAAGAAATAGGAATTCAAAATTATCACGGTGGGTTTTATGGGGTACGGTGTATTATTAGCACATAAATGTGTGTTTTCATCTCTGTTAAGTTTCCCCCGTACACACAGAGTTTATAGCGTTCTT
>JAOVVB010103031.1:0-13001 GCA_028570985.1 Heterobranchus longifilis | reverse complement strand
AGATCAATGATCTCTTTCACAAGAGTGACCTGGCCAGCAATAAAAAAACACATAATAAATATCACATCATATGAAGTGCAGATGCTTGGGTAACACAGGCACCAAATGTGCACTGGCTGGGAAGTAGATGTTTATATACACATAAAAAACAGATTACATCTTATTTCCTGCTGTACCACAAGAGCTTGTGTTTTAAGTGCTAACTGCATCCGAGCTGTGCTTTACAGATGGTTGGGGCTCATCTTTTACCACAAAACTACCAGTGGTGTAATAATGCAAAATATTATGGTATGGTGGAAATTGCGAAGCTGTCTGCATAGGAAAATTGCATGTTGTCAGATAACATAATAATGCAATGTTGACATAATGATGGGCCAGATCACATGATGACAACCATGGCTAAATCTGTAGTAGAGGGTACTGTTAAAGTAATGATATTCAGCCGTCAGGTTGAGCAGTAATGAGATGAGGTACATCATGTCACACGTGTGTGTGTGTGTGTGTGTGTGTGTGTGTGTGTGTGTGTTAGAGGTTTGCGATCTCTCCCTGGTATTCCTACATGGCTCAGTGGTTTCTCAGCTGAGCAGGCTGCTTTTACCTGCTGCTGATGCACAAGTGTGTTTGCTGATGCAGCTAAGCTACCGACGGGCAGTGGCTGTTACTAGTTTTATAAAGAGTCAAGAATGGGACAATACCAAGGCTTCACTTTCCAATGTCAAAACTCTTCTTTTTCAACCCACCCTTTAGTGCAATCATGAGTCTCAGCATTACGAGCTGATCCTTGGTTCCTTGTACAGCTTTACTACATGTGTAATATTGCAAACTTAAATACTGACCAAGTCTGTTTATAGCGTAGTCGTTTTTTAGCAAAGCCCCCAAATGTGGCTGATCTAACTCTGACTCCACTGGCCTTGAAAATGTGTGGTTAATTGGTTTTACACTGATCTCGCTGAACAGATGTGGAAAGTAACATTTACAGTCTAACTGAAATAGGCTACATTTTTGTCTGCCCTGTAAATCACTTGTCCTGCGTTCTTCTTTAAAAAAAAGAAAAAACGAGGGAGAAATTCATATTTTTGTATTTTTTGGTTTCATGATGGTGCCCCACATTTTCGCATTAATTTGACAGAATAGGCGGTATGTATCGTCTACGTAGATGGAGACCTTCCAGCCAATCAAATCTCACATAAAGCAGTAACGTCAGTGTTCTATCATAGGCAGAGCAGACGGTCACACTGAACTGCAGTCTGCTACACTACACAAGAACCACAGACTTTGAACAACATCCTACATTAGCTTACCTGCTAAAGTCTCCATCTAATCTAACTTCCAAACATGAACGAAGCCACCACACAAAAAGTGCAGCACATAACAGCAAGTAAACACCTGCAAATATCACTTCTATCCTGTTAGATGCTGGTGTGGTCCTTACCACTAACAACACATGACATGCAGGCTGCAGCGCAAGTTTGTTTACTCTGTCACTTGTTCTCTACAGTGTAAAACCAGCAAAAACAGGCCTTGCTATGTGGTCATTTCATATAGACTATTTATTTATTGAATTATCAGAAAACATGCTATATCGTGATGTATATTGTTATCATTATATGAAATGACCTATACCGGGATAGAAGATTTTGGCCATATCGCCCAGCCCTAATGTGTATGTATGTAGTAGCATTGACATTGCAACTATTTGGAAGCCAATTATAGTCCAAAATGCAACTTACACAAATGTGAAACCTTCAGAGCACATATGCTAGGAATAGACCTTTTCATTGAAGTAGGAGACATCTTGTAATCTTTTGCATATTCATAGGTTCTGAATTTTTCAACCAGGGAGAAAGATTAGATGTAATTTTAAAAATAAATTGAAATCAGGTAATTTAAGTTTTTGTGGAAAAAACATATCGGTATGATCAGTGTTCTTGTTGTATTTAAGTCAAGCAAGTGTGTATTTTCTCCACCATGTGCACTCATACAAGACTATAATGAATCATAAATCTCAACCACACAATGGCTCAATGCATGGGAGGTAAATCCATGGTAACACAACACAAAAATAAACAAGGTAATTACTGTAATTCTGATTTATGTGATTTGTGATAATTTGGTATCTGTTCACCTCGTTCAAGCTAACTGCAACCACAAACTTTCTTCTCACTGGCAGCACAATAAGTGAAACATTACTGTGTTGTTATTTCCATCACTTGGAAAAACATCCAATTAAAATGCCAAAGCAGTGGTATTCTACAATTCGGTTAAGGAATGAAGTCACTGCTATAATTAGCCCACTTGCATCAGAAATATGATGTTATTTCTGGGAGTGCTTTTCTACATGAAAACTGGTGGTGCATACATATTGAACAGCTAGTATTTAATGAGAATGATTTACAAAATAGATTGTGAAATGATTGAAAATGGTGTAGTTTGGCCATTGATTTGAAAAAAAGTCTAGTTTCCCTCTTTATTACAGGATGTTTGGATGGTTGTTTTGGTTTGTCTCATCCACCTTATTTATTTATTTATTTATTTACCAGTGCACATTCATCAACATTTCAGCTTCCACCTCATGTAAATGTACCAGAGTTAGCTAAAGAGCTAATTTTCAACTGTAGTCCCTGAACGGGTTATTGACTTTCTTCAGCTGTTGGGATGGTGAGGAAGTGTTGGGATTGCCTGCCCTGTTGATACTGACAGACAGCAGTTCATTTTTTCACATCAGCGCTGCAAAGTGGAGCTTTGTAGACTGGAACACCTTATTAAACACCGAGCCTCAGACAGACAGCTCAAAGAAAAGCCAACAAAGCCACCAGGGCTTCACTCACGGTAAACGCAGGGGAGAGTTGAAGATGGTATGAACAGTGAGCCATTGTGTGAAGTACAGATACATTCACAACATTGTAAAGAAGATTTAGCTGTCAACATATTTAAGAAATACATTAGAAAACAGATACAATTTGTGCATGAAGATTTCTGTTCACACTTTATTTCCCCCGCTTCCTATGTAACGGGGATGACACACGCTAAATAGTAGTAGTAAAGTTTTAAGTGTAATAGCAACTATAACTCCTCCTGTGAGGCATCCATAAGTGCATGCTGGTGTATAAACAAATAATGAATGGCAATATAGTTTAATACAAGATATTATAGGTCAGAGAAGTTATAGCTGCTGATAAATACAGTATGTAAACAAATGCTTAAACATGTCCTTTTTTCTTCTTCTATGCATACTGGATTATAGTGTGTTATAGGGCTAGGCGATATACAGGGTACAAAATTATCACCATCCAACAGCCAAATGCTGGTAAAATATGCAAGTGGCTAGTAGATTTGCTTGATTCACCAGCCAAAAAAAACAATGGTTCAGTGGCTAGTGAAATTTTACTTTTACTGTAACCATTTGGCTGGTGGACAAAAAAGTTAATGTTGCACCCTGGCGATGTGGAGGAAATCAAATATCACAATATTTTTGACCAAATACCTCGATAACGATATTGCAAAGATACCATAGGGTTAACTATTGATGCTTTCACAAAATATTTACACAATGAGAACCATAAAATAGACAAAAGACAATCGCAAATATAATAAGAGGGAATAAAGACATGAATACAATAAAATAAATAATGTCTATAAAACATTTAACCAAAAACTAGGCTAAAGAGGTAGCTTTTAATTGCAAATATAAATAAATATATCAACACTTTCAGCTGCCTTCACATCCTGTGGCTCGGAGCACAAAAACTAAAAGCTAGCTCATCAATTACTGTTCATATTTCAGCTTCCTAATTCCTGGGTGGAAAGAATTTCTTTTGGAGCATTGGCCTACAGTCTGGTAGTGAAGTGAAAGTCTTGGATTTGCATTGAAATCGATTGAGATAGTTTTTTTTATGAATGGAAGAGAGAGGTTATGATACCATATTGATCTCTTTTGGGGGCATTAAAGAGTTGCCTCCAGTTTCACAGGTAGAGATTGATATCCTGTTTATAGAGTCTCCAAGGGTTGATGTCTGGGGGATAAGTAAACTCTAGCCTCTGCTTTGGAGGATTTTGACTCGTTATGTGGTGATTTACGTACGTTCACAGCAGCCGGATCTAAATTTGGCACCAGACCAGACCCGCAAATCCTCTAGGTGTCATTTATACGGGCGAGGTTA
This sequence comes from Heterobranchus longifilis, assembly GCA_028570985.1. Classification (NCBI taxonomy): domain Eukaryota; kingdom Metazoa; phylum Chordata; class Actinopteri; order Siluriformes; family Clariidae; genus Heterobranchus; species Heterobranchus longifilis. The sequence continues at coordinate 8,841 of JAOVVB010103031.1, read as the reverse complement.
ACAACCAGCTTCAAGCAACAGCAAATACCTCAGCTAAAACCTCCTCAGCATCGACTGTGGCAGTGTGTGTCTCGGCGGTCAGTGTTATTTGTACACACTCTTACTTAATATTGATTCGCTGGTCTGTGCCAAGTCAATTCTGTGGCTGTACAGAGTGGAAATGAAGTGGTCACAAAAACAACGAAATATTTCAGCAAAGTGAGCTTCTAGACTTCCAGATTTGGAAGCTGTAAATGTGCCAAAAATATATTGGTATTGGAAACTTTTTTTTTACCATAAACAAATTGATAGTCTCACAAAAGAGTCTCTGCATAAAAATGGCAGTCTGGAAAAGTATTTCAGAGCACAAAAAGGGAAAGGACTCATTACAGCTAGAAAGTTGGTGCTGTGACTGTGGCAACAAAACTGTGTTATCTAGTGTTTCCATGGATTTCATATGAATCCCATTGAGGTCTCTTACGAGTGGAGATGTGGCGGGCTAGATTTGCTCACTACACTGCCCTGAGACATCATTAGTTTGTATCACTCATACCCCATCTGCTCTTTCGGCCTGTGTGTGGAGGGGATTAAGGGGTTTCCCTGCCTGCACTGACTGAATCCAACAGATTATTTACCCGTAAACCTCTTTCCTTTATTCCCTACTGACTGCATATTATCCTGCCAACACTATCCACATGTAAACAGTCCAGCACAGTATCAGACAAACCCACTGCCAACAGCTTCCTAAAACTGTTGTAGTCAAGGTTAGCCTAACCTTTTTTGAACACCATCTACAGTATCTGATGGACTTTATTAGTGCCCAGACAGAATTACCATTTGACTCATGTGATTCATCATCAAACTGTGTGTACTGCCTTTGTGATTTTATTGATTTGATTTAATAGGGAAAGACATGTCCTTCATTCACTGCAAATAATGTAAACTGGGAAATTGCTTTGCTTTTTTGCCAGTGTATGGTCAATTTGCTTGTGAATGGGCCCGCATGAGAGGAGTCAACTGCTGCTGGTTCAATTTAGTTGTCGATACAGAAAACAATTTTGAACGTGGTGATGCGTCCTACCTAAATGTCATACAATGCCTCACTAAATAATGCATGATCATCATGGTACCACTGGAATGGTACGTGCCCACAGGGGTGGTTTTGGATGCGAGGGGTTGCGCCGCTTCCCAGCATTGGACGCTTGATGGGCGTGCCTGTATCCTGACACAGCAGTTATCAATTTCTCATAAATGATCAGGCTGCACCTGATTGGACGAACGTTTTCACTCGTGGGCTGTCTGCTCCCGGATTTCAAAGCAGACCAACATTGTGGCTCGTTTGGAAACTTTGTCTTATATTATGAAAATAGTTCACTAGTATGTGTTTTTGAAAACATTTGAGGCGAGAACATTTTTAGATTGGCAACGGTCTGTTTACTTCCATGAACTGCCAAAGATTGAATAGGCAAGCTGTTTTACGATGGGAAATAATAATACCCCAAATCTGGAGTATAGGGCTGCAATAACAATTTTATTTCATTACTGTTTTATACTGTTAATATGCAGATTCTCAATTAATTAATTTATCACTGGGTCTATAAAATAGTGGAAAAATGTTTGTAAAGGTTGTTTTTTTTCTAGCAACAGTCCAAAAAGATTTGCTATACTATCACATAAAATAAATAAATGCAACAAATTCTCACGTTTGAGAAGCTGGAACCAGAGAAAGTTTGGCTTTTTTTTCTCACAAGATGACTCACGATTATTAAAGATACAACTACAGGTGATTTTTTTTTTTTTTTTTGTTTTTTGATAAATGAATATCTCTGATATTATTTTATGTAATCCTTTAATGTCAAAAAGAATGACAAAAGCCCATCTAAAGTCTCAGACAATTTCTTAACAGTTAAAAACTAAAGTAAAAACTACTAAACTATTTTCTGAACAATTATATGAAAGCAGAAAGCAGAGAAAACTCTTGCATGAAGTTGTAACCAGTACAAGTTTTTTATAAATGACAGAAGTGATGAAACAATTATCAAAATGTCATCCAATACATTTTCTGAAAGCTGATTAATTGTTTCATGGAATTTGTCACCAGTCTGAAGTTATGTTGTTTGTTTTGTGTTGTCTGAAACGCTCAAACAGTCCCCCAGTAGACAAAACTGTTGTGCGTCCCTCAGCAGGAGAGATTTGTCTCAACACATTACTGAATGTACCACTCACTGTGAATCCAGAATGTTGCTGTTTTCTTTTTTAAATGTCCTCCTCCTCTTTTGTCTTGCATTTGTGTCTGACACCTGGCATACACTACCTCCTTGAAGCACAGTTTTAAATCAACCATCTGCTTCAGTCGGAGCTCACTAGCCTCTTTTTCTGATTCCTCACCCTCACTCTGTATCTGGGCCGTCATTATTGCCCGCAGCTGTCTGTACATTATTGCTACACATAACTGCATTTTTATTATTTTGCTTTGACATCTGCCTGCTCCATTTATGAGGTTTCTCTCGCTCTCGTGAAATCTTTGACATGCTGCTAGATCATTAGCAAGTAATAAAGGGTGTTAGGAGTAATGGCCTCGGCAAGGGGTGTGTGTGTCAGTCTGCCTGTGTGTGTGTGTGTGTGTTTATGAGTGTGTGTCCTCCCTCTTTCTCCCCCTCTATTAGAATATGAGGCAGACTGAAAATGTGGGCCAAGGTGAGAGAGGGAGCCCAGACAGATGAGAGAAGAACAAATGAGTCTCTTTTTCTTTTTCTACCCCATACTCCCTCTCCTGCTGCTCTCCCCCTCTGTGCTGCTGTCACACTTTCTCCCCTCTCCTTACCCCCTCCTCTCGTTTACCCCCTCACTCCCTCCTAAAACCCCACCATCACCTCTTCTCGCGGCTCCATTTTGCGCCAGCTGCAGCTGAGTAGGCAGCCATTGCACAGAGAAGGGGAGAAACATTGCTTGTTCTCTGCTTTATCTGTCTCTTTTATGCCGTTCCATAGCCTTGCCCTTTTTTCTTATGATCTATTTATCCTTTATTCACAGAGGTAGCTCTCAGGAGATTGGGGGGGGGGGAATCTATTTTTCAACAGAGATCTTATCAGTTTGTGCAGTTCACACAGCATCCTTCCCCTCCCCTCCTCTTTGCTGAGATCGGGCTTTGTGTGCAGCAGAGATTGAGCGTACAGTAGTTTGTGGCAATAACAGATGGCTGTGCATGTGAGTGTGTGCAGGAACATGACTGTGTGACTCTGTAACTCTCCGTGTCGGATGGGTAATCTCCCATGTGACATAATCATAATCTGGTTAAACCAGACGGCCACAGTCGGCCTCAAGGCTGTTCCACATTATAAGGCCAATGCTCTTTGGTCTCAGTATGTATGGAGGCTGGCAGCATGATAAAGTGCAATTATTGTCTTGGTGGTTCAGCTCGTAGCGGTGGCCCAGAGGGACCGATTTGTGGTTCAAGCTCACAAGTCGGGCTCTGGTTGGCCTTCATTGTGGAGAGGTTTGAGAGCTTGCTGATTCTTTGTATTCTTTCTTTAGAGTTTTATAACATTCCTGCTATTTGTTTTTATTAGTTTTGACTTTGATAATAAGTCAGGATTTGAAATTCCACACTCCATGGAAGGAAAAATATTAAATAATCTGGAGGTGGGAAACATTTTCTCATATCTGAATCAATCACATGAGATCAAATTAACTTAGTGCTCATAGGGCTGCAAATGATTCTTTTAATTATCGGTTAATCTGCCGTTTCGTCTATAAAATCCAACAGTCCATGCTGACATGGACAAGTGCTATAATATAATATAAATTATTATATTATATTATTATATTAATTATATTATTTAGCGGCTAAAGAGCTAGATATATCCCTCAGGAGTTGGAGACCAGAACAGACCTCAAATCAGAGTGGAGCTTGGACTTAAATTCCTCAGATGGACACATTAGCCAAACAAAAATTAAAAACATGACAAATAGGCCTAGCCTACATATTTCCCAAAGTTGTTTTCTGTCATTTTAGGTAGGCTAGTTCTTATTGCGCTGATGTTTGTTCAAGTGTTAATTTTTCAGAGAAGTTTGGTTTTAATTAGTTATTTGATGCTATGAAAACGGGGTGTGACATCATGATTGATACCTTTTGATATCGCGGCTCCACTGCCCGATCACTCCCGCACAGACTCTGGCTCCAAATTACGTCACTAGCGCAAGAAGGCAGTGCCTGTATCCGGGATATTTTGGCTTCATTTTTGTACAGTTGGAGGAAGTGGAGACGTGTCGTCCATCTTTATATGCAGTCTATGGGCCAAACATGTACATCTTTATTTTTCTCCCCTGGAAGTCAGACACCTCAAGATCAGTAATGACACATTCTCGACCTCTGGTGTCTCACATGTGGCTAAACAAATTCAGTGTTACATATTTGCCAGGGATGAGGAGAGAGAATGCATTTGTGGCAGCAGGATAATTTCAGTAGCAGAAAATAGTCTTTAATGGGAAGACTGTCGAGTTTAATGAGGCACCCTTATGCTTTTGGGGATCAGTGCAGCACTCAAAATATAATTTAAAAGCAGTTTGGATATCACCCATGGCTGATATGATCACCCATCCCTGTGTTTGCCTTGTAGAACTACATGTTTTTGAATTGTGCAGAAGTGAAGGGCACATATTTCAATTATTATTTGTCTGGGCTTGTAAAGGCGTTGACATCACTTTATTGCCATTTTAATTGGAGCCGGCAGGTGCTAGATTGAATACATCATCGGACCAATTTGGAGCTCTCCCGGCTCTGCTTTTTCGGCATCATGCAGTTTAGGTTGAGATGTGCATATGAACTAAAGCTATTGCTGAGCCACAAGAACACCCAAACTTCCTGTTTGTTGTTAGTTTACAGATGTACAGATCAGGCAGGTTACTGCCTGCTGTTGTCATCTTCTGTTCTGATATCTCTACTTGTTTGGTTTGCATCTGTCTTGATATTTCTATCCTGGCTGCCTTTGTCTCAAATGTTTTGCGCTGACTAGCAGACATTTTATCTGAAGCAGTTTCCCATTTGTAGTTCACACATTGACATGGGAACAGTGGCACAAGTCTGAATTGAATGCCATCAGATTAATTTAAAGGCTGCAGCAGCTCAAGGTGAAACATAAAGAGAGAGATTAAATGCACGTCTTATACTGCCTTCTAAGATCACTGTACTAAATGTGATCTCAGTTATCGTCTCATGCACAAAATGTGAAAGGGCCAATTTTAAGGCGATCTTCAGCAGCATTTGCTATAACATAAAGTCACCTATGTCTGAATGACAAAATGCCATCACTATCAGATGGATGAAGCCAGCAATGTTACGTACTCCAACTCTGAAGAAAGTTGTGGTACTCTTGAACACCAGCTGGCGCAAAACCGGAAGAAAACATACATCCCAGGAGGAAGAAGAAGGGTCATTTAATACAAAGACGGCAACAAGTGGAGAGACGATGAGATTCGGGAACTTTTGTTCGGTATGGGCTAACACTGAAAGCACCAGACACATTCAAAGAATGGAAAGAGACTGGGTTGTTTATGACCAAATTAAGAACCGGCGATGTGACGGCGGTCTAATCCACGCCATGTCCTGCCTGCCGCACACTCTACCAAGATGCCACTCCTCGCCAAAACCAGAGTATTTCCAGTAGGTGAGAACGCATCTGACATGGACAATCTCTTGTTGTGCGCTCCATGTGTGAAAGGGCAACTCTGGACATTGTCCGGACCTGATTCTCTAGACATTACCCGGAGTCCATATGAGAAAACGGCTGAGACAATATTAAACCTGACCAGTCCTGTCTGTCTGTAAATGAACAACTGCATGAAGTCAGTTTGTTTCATTTGCACTGTGAAATCTATTACATTAAGGCACTACTCTGGTTATAACTGGTGTAAGCAATTCCCCCGTTTTTTGTTCTATCATTTGATACATTTTTTACATAGTCTAGTTTCATTCTGTGGTTTGAATTTACACACATGCGCCAGAAAGGTCCCTTCTGTCTTCTCCTAACACTCCACCTAATACTGCGTATATTCATCGCCATGAAAAAGGACTCAGCTCTCAGTTTCCTGCTCTTACTTTGTATGAATAAGACATAAGACTGCCACACCTTTTCAGACATTACCCAATTAACAAATCATGTAATGTCAGGCTGTTAGAGGAATCGGGTTGCTTTTGGGCTTTAATTGCAGTATAATCTGTATCTGTTGGGTGCATGACAACATACTGCCTGACTTTTTGAATGAGTGAATCATCAGTTTTTGTTCCTCTTTATGATTTTCCCCCTTCTCCTCTGATGTATTTTGCAGATCTGAACTGAGAAACAGTCAGCCTGTTGCAATCAGATGCCAGCATGTAGAGTAAGCGCTACCCTATCTGATGCAACAGGACTCCTGGCTCAAGCATTTTCAGTAAAAACATATCTGGTGCTCGGCATGATGAGCAGAAAGGTCTTTGATGAAACATGAAATATTTAAAGTTGGCATGTTTTACTAATCGTACCGTTGCGTGGACCTTGTTGGCCCTGCAGCCCCAGAATGTTCAAACTGAGCAGCTTATTTAGAGTTGGACTGCTGCTGACTGGATGTTGGCCACTCGCCATAGTGTTTCGTAGAACAGAAAAGTCCTCAGATTTACCAGTTTTCTTCCAGTGGTTTGTGATTAGAGGTAATATACTATTACATTTAATTATAGAAGTACATCATATGTCAGTTACAACCATAGACTGTAAAAAACCATGACAATCACCCATTGGTTTGTGGACTACCGTTTGGAAGCCTTGAGTTTGGCATTTGGCTGTCGCCATCTTGGGTTTTTGAAACCAGACGTTACCATATTTGGACAAGACTACCGAGCTGAGGATGACGCGGCTAAGCCAATGATAATGACGTTTCAATGGTGCTACACTAAGCTAACTGCTATAGAGGGAAGGTTTGCAGATTTTCAACTGGCTGACGCTTGTGCCATTTGCTGCAGTGACACATGAAAATCTGCCAACTACAAACAAAAAAATCTGCTGAACAATACATTTATAGGTGACAGAAATGTTGCAATGAACAGTGAAAGGGTCAAAGTTGTAAGACGAAATCACCATCTATTTAAATGTACACAGGGCCTTGGTTAGCATTGCTAAGCCTATATCCTGTCGCTAGCACGGCAACCTGTCAATTACACGGTAGCCACGCCCCAAAGCATCCCCTGCTTTATCGTCCATTTTCTTCTTAATGGGACCATAATTTACAAAGTGAACATCATGCTGTATTGAAGGTGACTTGAAACTTGCGATAGACTATAAACTCATTATGAAACCGTTTACCTGAGGGAAATCAGGTTTAAGGCACTTCCACATTTTCAGTCCTGGAAGCTACAGCCACTATTTGTTTTACAGTCTATGGTTACAACTACTGGTTGCCATTAACTGGACTGCTAAAGATATTTCTGAGTGCTTCTCTCTTAATTATATTTGCGTAGCAGCTTACAGCTTCTCACTGTAAGTGAGTCTTAGTGCATGATAAATGTGACCTTGGCCAGTTTATTGAATTAAATCCATAATATACAATCCAATACAAAACCTGCTTAATTTAAATTCTGTCACTGGCACAGACAAATCTTTGGTTACGTAGGCTGCTTGATATATCATTCGCCAATTGACCATTCCACTTTATTTCGCACAACAACTTAATCACCCATAAATAGAGCTGGGTATCGGACATCAGTCCGTTTTTAAAACCTACCAAATTGGGTCTGTAAAGTATCGCAAAAGTGATTCTAGATTGATTCTTAAATAGATTGTTTGTCTTTGTTGATGAATAAATGTTTGATCAGATTACGTTAAATGTTTGTCCTGTGGCCTAAATAATTTGCCCACATATTGTTTGATTGTTAAGTATTAGATACAGTCGGTTAAGGTTGACTGTAAGGTGAAATTTACGAGTTGTTTGCTTTGCTTTGCTGAATTTTGTGAGCAAGAGATAAGCCCATTTGTTCATTTTATACTTTTAATTAATTTCAGCAAAGATGCAGGAAGTACAACTGTTTTAACCCTTTGAACCCCAGGGAGTTTCTGGGCGTTTTTTGCTCCTGTCACATTTCTACTCTGTGGCCTTGTTTTTCACTGCAATATAAAGTCCTGCACCTCTCTGGAAACAGCACAACCATGGCAAGAAATAACTCAAAAATGGCTTTTGTGCAGTATAAAACACAAGTTGAATTTCTGATCATTTATTTCACAAAAATCTGAATAAAACGGGATCTATATTTACATGTTTCTAAGTGCCCACTAGTGTTACCAATAATGGAAAAAATGGGGGCTTCATATGCTATAGCCTACATATTGAACTATTTACATTTTTACAACCTCTACTTACAGCCTCTCTTGTCCTCTCCTCTCTGATCTGTTTAAACAGCTGCAGTTCAGTCAAAGTTTCACTGAATTTTTGTCATGTGATCGTTGGTCTCAGCCAAGTCATTCATGGCTTCACAGTTTTGCTAAAGAGTGCAGAATTTAATGTTTTTACAGGATCTGGCTCATGCAAACCATTTATTTTTGGCGAATGATTAAGCTTACATTTGTTTACTTTTCCTGACGGAAGCGTTCTTCACACATGATGCATTCAAGGACCATCAGAAAGTTGAAAATCTACCGATAATTTGCCGTTTTTACACACCTGGCTATGATAAATGGTGTAATCTTGGGGATTTTTTAAAGAAAACATACTTTTCAAACCTGCCGGTGGCTGGTTCAGAGCCTGTTAACGTTATATCTTGGATGTATGTGACAAATCTGGCTGGTAAGGTCTGTGTAGAAAAACACGTTTATACTCAACATTGTATTGGTATCAAAA
>JAOVVB010102994.1:0-13002 GCA_028570985.1 Heterobranchus longifilis | reverse complement strand
CCAAACTTTGAAAATAATAAGTCAGCTGAGTGTAAAAATAGATTTCTCACGAGACACAAACCCTGTTCTCCTGGGTTGAAGTCTATAGGGAGGGGGTGAGGGCGTCGGGTGTAAATAGCCGAATAGCTGCCATGTGCCTATTCTCACCCAGGCGCAAATAGACACTCCCTTTTTTATTCACCCGACCCAAATTAAAAAAAAATGGCAGCCTGCAAAACCATGCTGTGGTCAATTGATGAAGTACAGACATTCCTCTCTTTGGCTGGCCATGAGAGGATCCAGCAGGAGAATGCGAGAGAACACACTGCATTTGTTTGTTTGTTTGTGTCTCCTTGAAAATGACGTCACGATAGTTTCAGCTGAGAATCCCGCCTACACTATCGAGAACTCTGGATATTATCCACAGTGGAACACCACACAGAGAAAAGCACCTGGTGCCAAAAGTGAGTCGAGTCGAGCCGAACTATGCGGTGGAAATGCGGCATAAAATAATTACTAGATAGAAAAACTACTGTCTTGAATTAAGTGTAATCTTTCAAAAAGCCATCTGTTTGAGTTAACAGATTCTCTTGCTCCAGAAACACCATGAATGATTCTGCAGCGATGCTCTTAAATCAATCCAAGACTGAAGAAATGAATTATGTCCCTGTGGTTGAACACAACACTTGATGCTTTTGATGCACGCTGTCTGCTGAAAACAACTGGTGTTTTGAAATCTCCTGCATCAGACAAAGCTTTATTGTGTGCAAAGCAGCAAATCAGATGTTCTTCTCAATCAAGTTTTACTTTGATGCCATGTGTTTTTCAAATAATTTATACATCAAACCTCGTCAAATGTTCCCTAATGTGTAATAAATATCTGTTTAGTAACACTTAATTAAACCCAATATCACTGTGAAGATGCTAAACTAACAACTTATTACAGTAAAACTGCTACTTAATATTTTACACAATGCACATCTGGCCCATGTTTATGTTGGGGATGTGTAGAGAATAGTTCTTGTTTTATATGGAGCCATGAAGTGCATGAGAACTTGCCTGGAAAAAGACAATGATGTAAACATGAGCAGGCCTTTACATGGCTGGTGCTCAATAGCAAGCTATCTTTGGAAGTTCGTGACAACCTACAATCTGATGCTTAAATATGAACACATGGAATGCAAAATCATTTATATAAGTTACAATCCGTGTTTTCTCCTTCATCCGCTCCACATTGCTTCCCGCTCGTAATGACCTCACAGCTAATACGATGTTATGTCAATAAATAATTGCATCCAGCAATGTTTTCTATGAATGGGTGTTGTAACTATAACAGGATGAGTCCGTCTGTTCAGAGAGTTCCTCTTGTGTGTGTTCGGCACATCCCGGGCCTCACCTGGCACCGGGCCCTTTGTTCCTCTGTGTGTTCCTGAGGTCCTTGTGGGCCTTCATTTGCTGCCGACTGGCCGGCCCGTGTCCAGCAGTTTATTTTTCAAAAGGAAGAATGTCGGCCCTGCTGTTAAACACTGTGGTTTCATAAAGCTAACTTTAATAAGAAGGCTGATGAGAGACAGAGAGGGGAGGGGTCTAGGTGTGTGTGTGTGTGTGTGTGTGTGTGTGTGTGTCTGCGTGTGTGTGTGCGTGTGTGTGTGTGTGTGTGTGTGTGTGTCTGCGTGTGTGTGTGTGCATGTGCTACAAACGCACACATGTGCAAATATACACCTGGAACCAGTTGCATCAGCTGTTCTTGAATTCAAATGTAGCCTATAGTAGTGAAAGTCAATTCAAAACAGGCTGAAAACCTGGAGCCTTCATTACCCACAATGCAACTTGACTGCCAACAGTTCAGTCAGAGATTTGGGTGTTTTATGCCAGAAGCAGCTCATGTAGCCTCGAGCTGCTACCCTCAAGCAGAGATGAGGAGCGGGCTTTTTTTTTTTACATTTTCAAACTTGTAGTTAAAAACAGTACATTTGTTACGTTACTTCACTTCCGTATGCAAGTACATGACGCAATAACTCACGTGACGTAGAACATGACGTAGTTCCGTTTGTTTCCTAAAGTTGAAATAACTTGTTTACCTTTATTTTCAAACACCAGTCTCCTGGGTCAAAGTCCTGCGTTTGTTTGACCCATCCACCACCCCTCCTACCCGCCCTAAACAGACTTTCTCAGTTCTAATACTATGTTACATGACTTCCTGCTTTGCTCCCGTCATAATTATTATGTTCACTAGAGGGCGCCGCCTAACAATGTACGTAAAGATGGGAAGGGTCGTAATAAGCTGCTTGTACAAATGACCTATGGTGTTGTTTTTCGGGCGAGGACAGTCTCACCTCAACAACATATATTGCCTCAGGTGACATCACTTGAGGCAATTTATCACACTAGATAAATAAACTACATAAGGAAGGACTTTGATCACTAAAATATAGACTATATTTTAAATAGAAAAAAAAAAATTATCTCAGTTACTTAGAAAAAAAAAAACATTCAGTGCCGCCTTTGCCAGACACGACCATCTCCAAACTAAATATCTCCAACTATCCAAGAGTTGGCATTCCCCTCGTCTTCTACAAATAAACTTAGCGAGCCCTTTCAAGATCTTCCTCCAAATAGAGAACATGATATCAAGAAGAGTCACTCATTTATATTCGACTCTTACACTGACCAGAGGGAATAACAGACACATCAACTGAAGGAGAACAGCAATCTGAGGACGCGAGGCTCGCACAGCTGTGCATTAGAGCTGCTGTCCATATGACGATGGTATCTAGTCTGTGATATCGTTCTAAATACAAAGCAGGCTGCAAGAAAGGACAAAGTCAAGAGGGGCTATTATGGAGCTATTTCCTTTCTAACAATATCCATCATAAAGAAATAACCAAGTAACTATACACAACTACATCTGTGTCAGCAGCAGAAAAAGATTTACAAAAAACACCCCACAGACCCACTCTGTGTGTGTGTGTGTGTGTGTGTGTGTGTGTGTGTGTGTGTGCGTTTGTGTGTGTGCAGAGACACTTGATTCTGTGCAGCAGCAGGATAGAACGTATTTGGTGTTTTAAGAATTGTTTCCTCCCCGGTTTGAAATCTGCAGGATAATGCAAAAGGCCACCTGGATTTTCTGTCACAGGATACCCTTTCCATAACCGACTTCATACGCCGTGAATTTAAGGCAGTGCAGTCAGTCACTAAAACACATGCCTGCTGCAGACATCAAAACAAACACACGTGCACAAAATACATGACTGCAAGCACACACACGCAGAGACTTGCACATGTGCGCAGACACACACAGCTAGTTATGTGCTGCTCTCCAGCATATTAATACAAAAAAAAAAAAACTGCCTGCAGCCCATAGCTATAGCGGAACAAATCTAAAACAAGACCACTTATGGGAACAAATTTCCTGCGTTTATTATTTTAAAATGGTCATTAATGGATCTTATAGGGCCTGTGTTCGTCCTGTGGCGATAGATTGTATAGGTAGCTGGAAGCTTCCTGTCAGATTTATTATGGCTTTAAAAATAAAGTGCAGCCCTGGGGGGTGTTGGCCCCACCATCATGGGTCTCCCTGAAGCCGGCTTTCCCTGTCTCCTCCTCCAGGTGGGGGAGCAGGGAGCTGGGCGGGGAGAGAGCGCAGCCTCCTGAGTGAGACGTTAACACCAGACAGGCCGGTTAACACCAGCAGACTGCTGATGGGCTTCACACAACAGAGTATACTGACAGACAGCCGGAGTATAATAGAAACCCACCACATATGTAGGAATTTAGAGTCGCAATAAATACAAATAGCTACAAATACAAAAGAATGCGTGTTAACAAATACATTTTTGTCTGTATGTATGCATCAAGGAACCCCTGCTGTGAGCATGCTTTCTCACTTATATAAATACACACAAACCCAAGTATATGGGGGGCCTGTGTTCCCGTTCTGTGCAGTCTTATCTGATGGAAATTGATCTGACCACACAACCAGGGGTCTGACCTCGTGCCCTCATATAACACCAAAGACTTAAGATTATACTGACTGAAGGATCTCAGTCCTGACTATGACTTAATGAAAACGTACACTTGAGGACACAAAGTGTTTTTAACTTAAACAAATATTTAACCACAAACTGCAGCTGATGCAATATATCAACAAGGGCTCGATTAATCAAATGTTTGATCTATAAAATATCAGAAATATAGAGAACTAGAGACCATGTTGCGATGGGCTCACACAAGCGCCAAATTGGGACAGGGGCATAAAGCCAACGGCCCCTTCCCTATTTCCTACCCTCCTACTTCTGACGCCCTTGCTCGGACCACACCCATCTTCAAACTCAGCCTTCGTTTTGATCTCAACTACACACCTGTGAAGTTTCGTGACTTCATCTTGCACAGTTGTGATGCTATCGCGGTGACAAAATCTGTCCGCAGACAGAGAAATATAAACACCTGTGTAAAGTATTCAAAACGGCCTCTGTGAAGGAGAAAACACTACCAGCGTCACTGTTGCGGCTGGTGAAAATGTCACATCTTCTAATTGGTTATTTTGTGCGACAAACAGTCCAAATTCCAAGAATATTCCGTTTATGATCACAAAAAAGCAGCAAATCCTCACAACTGTCTCGTCAAACCAGCCAAATCACCCAAATAATTTTTACAGGAAGTAAGAAGCATTGTTTGTAGATTTACCATCACACTTTTGTTTTTACTCAGAAATGTTCAAGAGGTTACACCATTGAATACTGTACAAACCTTGAATTCCTGAAAACATGAAAATCCCCTGTCATTTCAATGGATTGGTGATTTCTGCGTTGTTTTAGCACCCTCTCCTGCTGCACAGTCTCCAGTGACTGAGTAACATTAATGGATGTATCTGGCTGGCATTTAATGTTGGGCCCGTGCCCAAGTGTGGGCAGACTGTGTGCCCCCTAGCTGGTATCAGACCTGTTAAACAGCCTTTAAATGCAAATTGCAGAGATGACAATACACTCCCCCTACACAGGACACATACAGCCTGCACATGGTTCTAATTAGCCAAGGCACCATAAAGGTGTTGTGTTCATGTGTAAGTAATGAATGTGTGTGTAGGTTTGTGCGTGAGCACACGTAGTGTGTGTCTGTTGAGGGAACAGGCGGGTGTTAATTGCAAACACCTGAAGCTTGTAAGCAGAGTTGGACTCTGTTTGCCTAAGCCTTAACGGCCGATGGCCGTGTCGTATCTGTGAGCATAAAAGTGTCACAATGCTGCCTCCACTGACGGGCTACAAGACAGAAATGTCTCTGCGACTCCAGTGCTGACTGAACCAGAGGGCTCTGCTTTCAAAATTTTTAATTTTTCATCAGAAGGAAGTCATTCAGTCTGAAGTGTCAATGACAAATTCAACATCATCATTTCCAGAGCTGCTGCGTTAGTGCTGCCCCCTGTTGGGCCCCCGTCTTCGTGCACGCTGAAAGGTGAGCACCCTGATGCGGAGGGCATAGCTTTAGTGGCAGAAATGCCACTCATGCTGTGTGGTGGTGTGTCTCTCTCACACACACACACACACATATAGGCAGAAATACCTTGGCCTGTGATCCTGGTGGTGAGAGATTCAAGTTTCAGGTGGGAAGAGCGGGTGCTAAAGGGAGAGGAGGGTCTCTTCTTACAGTGTCGTGTTGAGAGAGGTGCCTCTGTCGGCCCCTCAAAGGCTCAGGGACAGAAACTCAGACTCCCTCACACAGACACAGACACACACCACCACCACCACTACCACACGCAGCCATATGGGACCATGACCAGACTGTACACTCTCTCACAAGGACACGGATGCACACGGATGCACACATTTAGGCACAGCTCAGCTCAGATAAATGTACATGAAAACACTTTACGAGTCACATACAGCGCTTGGCAAAAACACACCGATAGTATCCAGCTCATGTGGCTTCATGGGCACAAAGCACAGAGAAAAACTCTCTGAATCTATGTTTGTCAGCTGAGAAACCATCTTTAGAAATAAACTCATTTCACGGTGAATAGTTAACAAACGCATTGAGCAATCCGGGGAATTGTTGGGACGTGACAAGTACATGTTGACAGGCATTCTGCTGCGGCGATAAACAAAATGGCCTTTTGTTTCACAAGAAAAAACAAATCACATTTAAAGACTAGAAACTGCAAAGAGAGAGCTTTAAATAGAGTTCTGAATAGTTGTGGCAGAGGGATTGTATTTCAGTGCTAACCGCTTGATTATGCAGCAGTTCAGCAAAATTGACAGGAAAATGGGATGCAACATCTGATACAATAATATGATCTAATGCAGCAATTACATTCAAATGCATGAGTACCCAGCAAAGGTAAAGCTTGAGCTAATTGGGCAACTTTTTACAAGGTACATATACCTCCTGCAAGAGTCATGCTTAGTAGTAATGCATTGAATGTATAAAAGTGGAACTACAAAAACGGACTACCAGCGAGCTATCTTGGCACAGCAGACTTCAGACTGGAAAACAGAATGTGTTGAAAGCGGGCCAGAAATTCCACTTGTGAACGCTTTCACCTGTTCTTGTTGTTGCAGGGCTATTCACACCCGGAGACAAAGAGAAAGAAAGAAGAATCCCCAAATGTGCAGATAAGCATCTTTAAAAAAAAAAACTCAGCCGTAACTTCTTGATACAAAAATTTAAATGTGTGCAAGCAGATACTCTGTGATAATCCTAAAATTCCACTTGAGTTGCAGTTTTTTAAAAACTGGAATGTCATGAATGCCAACTTCAATAAAAAACACACACATCCTGTTGCTGCAAGCCGGAGAATTTCTCTGGCAATAAACCACAACTTTCCTCTACAAAGGTGAGGTAAAATAGCCCATGTAAGCCATTAAATACACAGCTGATTAGTTGGTCACATCCACGCTTCATCAATACATATGGACACATCACATCAACAGCAGCTTCACATGCACAAAGTAAAAGAATTACCACCTTTCTTTAATCCACAGGCATACCGGGGGGACTGTGTGTGTAACATGATGTGGATCACACACTGTTCTCCACCCGTAGAACTATCACAAGCCCTGTAACAAACACCGCGAGCCAAACGTGGCCGATCTTGGCACACGGCTGCTCCATCTATTAAAGTGAGCATCCCCCACTGACACGGGGCTGCAGGGCCCGGGCCCCGCTGATCTGCTCAGTGTAGAGCCCTGCTGTCAGAGCATAGGCCCTACACTGGCTTAGGGGTCGTAATCCTCCACACAGATAAAAAGACACGCACACATGCACTCTTAAAGTTCAGGAGAGCTGCCGGCAGCATCACAGGCAGACAGACAATCAGGTTTCACAAGCAGTCAGCCATGCTCACACTTTAACTTTTACCTGATTAGGATACAGCTTTTTAGTGTTTTGTTTGTGTGTTTTGGTAAGTGGTACTAATGCTACAAAGAGCAGAGACATACCTGGAGGACAGGAGCACTCTTGGCCAGCATCCCTAGTTGTCCGCAACTTTGGCATCAGCACCACGACTTTCTGCAGACACACAGAACAAACAGTCCTCAATATATTTTCAATGTGGAAATCATCAAGACAAAAATCAGAGAATGGAACAAGATTAAAATAATCTCAATGACTACCAATAACAATTATGAGACCATAATCTTCCTCCCATTACATATACAGCTCTAGAATGAACAGAGCGTCCTCAATTTCTTTTCCATTTGATAAAATTATAGGTTAGTGTCTCATCAGTGGTTATGTCACCCTATAAAGAGTTTTAACTGCAAACTAATTGGCCAGCTGCATGCAAGCTTGGTCCCTACGGTCATGCATTAAAAATAACTGATTTTAGGGGGAATAATTAGGGTGCAATTGCCAAAAAAATGTGTTTGTCAACCTCGCTGCACATGTTCCCTGCTATTACGCACATTTTACGCACAGGGGAGCAATACATCTGTCGCACAAACACAATATGGGTATTTATCAATGACAATATACCTCTTCCACGAGCCTCCCTATTGAAGTGCTCAGCTCTGGAATTAGGGTCCCATCCTCGTTTAGACAAGCCCTGTGCCCGGGCGCGTGGATGATGGACGCTTTGTCCATCTCCATCTGCAGTCGGTTCTCCAGCTGGTAGGTCTTCAGGCTCATCAAGAGACACACGCTGATGGAGCTCATGGACATCAGCAGGCACAGGGCGATGGGGAAACCTGGAAGCCACCGCTGGACCGCAGACTTGGGCGCACACTGACACACCGGCTTACTTTCCCCGATAGAGTCGCTGTCTGTATCCATGCTGAACTCCTGCTTCAAAGTCCTCTTGGTAAACAGAAAATAATAATGTTTTCTTGGTGTAGTTCTGCGACCAAACTCTACCTCGGCTCCGTGGACTATAAGCAGCGCACCTAGCACATTCACAACACTCCGGCACACGAGGGTTCAAAGCGCTGTCTTAAATTAGTCTATAAGAGGCAGCAGCCGTGCGCACCGGCTTTACGCCCCCACACACACACAAACACACACACAAACACACACACGGGAGCGATGTGGATGCCAACCGGAGAAGAGGCGCCTTCTGACTTGCAGGTCGTTGTTTCTTGTTGTATCCGACATGGACGTGCAAGTGCAACTACCAATGGGTCCAATTGTTTGCCTCCCTAAAAGTTGCACGTTCAACTAGTTGCGATGCGCCCGCCCTGCTGACCACGTGGGAGGCTGCAGATTGACAGCTGTGAGTGAGACTGTGAGGGTTTGGCTTCACTCAGGCACCGCAGCACAACACCGTGTAGTCCCTGCAGATAATGCTATTTTTCACCTGTTTTTTTTTTTTTTCCAACCCCACTGTAGTGGACTAAAATTTAAGGACAACTCGAACACTGATGATGATGACAATGCACCTTGTTGATGTGATAAACTGTGACATATTCTGAATAATCTATTGTTTTTGTTTTTAATATTCATTTTATGTCATTTTCTCTTTGCTGTAAAGCACTTTGAACTGCAGTTCTTGTATGAAAGGTGCTATACAAATTATTATTTATTAGACTTATAAATACATGACAGAAGATCATGTTTTTGTGAACAAATAAATTACACTTAGAGTAACTTTAAACTAGACTATGGCGCCGTATGTTGCTAATGGGGCACGCATCTTATATCAAAACCATATCTCAATATATTGCAGACAGTCCATCCTTTTCAGAAAACCGAAAAAGTGCATAAATCAGCGTAACTGTCAAGATAGGCTGTACACCGGTGTTCACATTCAATCTCTAAAGTAATTCAGTATTTTAAAGTCTGATAAGACAGTTTGGAATACATCTTACCTTTTCCCACAGAAGAGGATTAGAGTCATATGTGGAAAATAGGCTGAGTTTTGAGTCTAAAGTCAGAATTTTGTCAGAAATAGTCAGAATTCTGACTTTATTTCTGGCAAAATTCCTAATAAAAATCGTACAATTCTGAAATTAAAGTCAGAATTCTGAATTCTGATGTTTTTCACATTTGGCCCTAATGCTTTTCCATGCTTTTCATTGTCAAACTCACTATTACTTTGTGAAATTACTGGTTTTAAATCAATCCAGTTTAAATGTACACACTTTTAATGTTTCGTTCAACTTCAACAAGGCTCAAATATTTAAACAGGAAAATATTCAAGAGAAAATCAGCAATTTAATGCTCTGATAACTCTACCGTGTTGAGTTCAGTTACCTCGGACAGCAGCACTTTTGCAGTAATCTGAAAGCTTTTTACTGCCCTCCTGTGGATTAATGCAGCTTCTGCACCCAACTGAACACCTCAATCACTTCACAGTAAGCACACATGCAAGACTCACTTCAATCGTCTATTCACGTTTATTGAGAATGAACATGACGCTGCAAAAGTTACATAACCAGTCAGTGAAAAAAAGAAATATCCAAACAAATTCTATGTACAAGGATTTTCTGCCTGCAATTGCTTTTTTTTTTTTACATCTACAGTGCTGAAAAAAATATTACAGGTGAGACTGATGTAAAGCAATTCTCAATCTGTTACATTACCCATCACCCACTTGACAATGCAGAGAAAAAACATGGACACAACTGGACTACTCGTCATGAATAAAAAAAACAGCTTGACCAGTATATGCTTAGGAACTACGAATTAAATTACAATGGCAAATAAATAGAAATCAATTGGGGGATTCATTACATCAAAACATGCCACAGATGAAAACACAACTTGTTGATGAGTGGGACTAGGAAACACACAGGCTTAGGACAGGACACAGCAAAGCAGGGCAGTGGACTGATACAGTCAGTTAAGGTACACCTCTCCTGGAGAGTCAGGAAGTAGAGGCTGGCACTGCGAGAAATGTCACAGTGACAGCCGGGCCCTGACCGAGGTTACAGTCAGAGGTTTACAGGTTCAGGACTTCAGTCTTTTTTGCTGCTACTGCTGCTGCTGCTCCTGCTGCTGGTGGTGCTTCTGCTGCTTTTGCTGCTGCTGCTGCTGCTCTTGCGGTAGCAGGAGAAGAAGGGATGTCGGAGGGCCTGCTCCAGACTGAGGCGCTTAGCTGGGTCATACTCCATCATCTTCTCTATCAGGTCAAACAGCTGGTGGTGGTCCTCACCTTTGGACAGCATGTAATGCTGATGGGAAAGGGAGGACAGTTGTAAAATATGTCATGATTCATTTTAAGGGTAGTTCTATATTACGTGTGAGGTGAATAATGTACAGGGGTGGAGTAAACAGAAAAGAGCCCTGCAGTAAGTACTAGTTTGGTGACACTCAATTTTTGTTTTTGAATAAGACTGGTGTTATTCAACTCATTTTTCAGGTAGTAGTTTATAGTGTTGTTACAGGAACACACTTTAGGAACTGTGACATCTTTCCAAGAATAAGATGCAAATTTGCAAACTGTGTACCATGTTGTAAATCTGAACAAAACATGTAAACACAGGGCTCCACGCTGCAACCATTATGACTACATTTTATAACTATGAGCACCAGTGCGACTCCCCGTTTTCTTTTTAAATCCAGGGTATTCCCAACCATATAACACACACAAGTGTTTTTCACAGTGCCGAATGAAAAGTAATATTTAGGTTGATTCCCCCTCTCTAAACTGTTTAACCGTCTCAAGTGCTCTGTCATCTACGCTGCTGTGAACAGACTCCGGAGGTCGATGTGCGTCCGGGCGGCGTCACATTAAGAGTGTAACATGCAGGAGGAAAAGTTCCACTGAATTCCTACAAATCATTGACAGCTTCCCTGGACTTGTTTGCCTATGCTTTGCCATTTCTCCTCTACTCTTCCTGCTGTCATTTGTGCACAGCGATAAAAGTTAGTCTGGAGCCCTGAAACATTGTTGTTGTTTTTTTTGGGTTTTTTTTTTTTTAAATCACATTTGATAAATACAGATGTATTTTCAGATGTGATGAATCACTGACACTGACTGTATGTCGCCATCTCAAAAAATATTCCTCTTACCTTGAGGGGTTTGCAGTGTTTCTTGACATATCTCCCAGAAGAGCTGTGCACATCCCAGTCAAGCTTGCACCGGTGAACATACCGCCGTTTCCTGTACAACACACAATGATTACAAAATGTATATAAAAAAAATTATTAAATTAACTCCATCTATGGAGTATGTTCAAATGGCCTCATAAATTACAGTATATTTAACTATAATATGTTTTTCACAATTTGTTCCTTCCAGTTAGTAGTGCACGTACTTTGTTTTCTGCAGGAGGTTTGTGGGGATGGGGCCCAGGACTCTCTCCATCATAGCAAGGTGCTCTTTACTGTCATGAGTCTGAAGGAGAAAAACAATTTATTACATGGCCTTGTAGAATACTGCATTCTGATTGGTCAATCACCACATTCCGAGGTCTGTTATTTCCAGACAGATGACCGTCGTCAAGTATAGCAGACCGTTGCTATGCGTTACCATGGTTGCTAAGGGCGCTGTGCTGGATTTCCACGCACGTCAATCACTCCGCAGAAAGCAGTCCGGTAAATTTGACTTCAGCTGTGGCAAAACAACAAAACTTCAGCTTCCTGTTACTCTCTCTAATATTAATTTAATATATAAATGAAGAGCACAAAACGTTGGATTCATGGTTAATGGCTGAACTGCCCCCAGTAAAGAAAAGAAAAAGAGGAGAAGAAGAGAGTTTAAAAGACCCACGACAGAGAAATGGACAGACGTGAAGTGACAGTAAACGCAGCGCGGTATGGAATAAAAGAGTTTAACGACTGATTCCTGCAAACGAAATTGTCAGCAGTCGGGATTCTACATCACCCTGTCGGGGTTCTATTTTCAATAATGACCAGTTCATCCTACATTATCCCTTACATACGGTAATACCGTCATACACCCTGCATTGCGTGAAAAAAAATCTCCGTGCGGCAAAATCGATCAATCCGAACTCCATTCAGAAAACAAGCATTTTAAAAGTTGTTTACTTGTTGTCTTGTGGACAGACGTGACAAAGCATCAATTCAGACTTTTTACAAGTCTACATCATGCTGTAGTCTTTTCCTGCGTACTTTTAAGCCGTTTATTGCAATTAAAAATCCCACAACGGGTACAAAGCAGCAAAAGTCGTTATTTCCGCCATGGTTAATGAAAGAAAAGAGTCCTGCAAGTAACGCCAGTAAACACAAATGATAGCATATCTATATAACTTTAATAGAAAGAGGTGCGTCTGTATTTTTGACGGTATTGAAATTCATACCGTCAGGATTTGTAAATACCCTGGTATACTGTAATACTGTGATACCGCCCAAGCCTAGTGAACACCTTGTAGAAAATGTGTTTGTCATTCGGCTTTTTCAAGGGCAAATATCCGTTTGCACTTGTGTTGTACTCTCACAGCGGAGCAGAAGATAACATCAGAGGAGTCGCAGTTAAGAGTACCCAGGTGTAATGGGAGTTCAACAGCGCTCACGGTTTGCAAGTCTGAGAGTTAAAGATTTTTAATGCTGAGGGGTGTTTAAAAGTGTATGTGTGCATGCAGCAAGAATTGTTATTTTGCAGCTGTTCCTAGAGAGAGAGAGAGGGGGGAA
>JAOVVB010102983.1:0-13003 GCA_028570985.1 Heterobranchus longifilis | reverse complement strand
TGGGGTCCCCTGCTGAATCTGTTGCCCCCGCGACCCGACCCCGGATAAGCGGTAGAAGATGGATGGATGGATGGATGCTGTAGTGATTTTCACGATTCGCACATGCACTGTATTCAGGAACATTTCCATCTTGCAGCCTGGACCCCCCTCTGGCAACCCTAACGCTGTGTTCACACTACGGCGACAAAAGCTACAAACAGCCGAGCAAGGCAAGCTACCAGAGTCTACCAGGTAACCGTCAGTGTTGGTCGAGCGTCCGTTTCGTTTTGTTTCACATTTCACCGCCTCATTACCCCCCTGTGTGCACCACAATACAGAGGAAGCTAGCGTAGCATCAGCTAACTTAGCTAAATGACACAGTAGCAGAGAAGAGGAAACAGTGAAATAGACGGGTTGACGCTTCAATGTGTCACTGGAGTGTTAAAAAAAGTTGAGCCAATAGTTCAACTTTCTTTGAAAGTTTCCGTGTCGCCGGTAATGTGAGCACAGCATAACTGTGGCAAAAATGTCTGATCTTGGCCGACATTAGTCTTTAAAAGGCCGTAGCAGGCTCCATTTAAATCTAAGGAATCCAATGGTACCGACCATGTCACGCTAGCTTGCCGAGAAGCGGGCTAAATAACGCAACATTTTGGCGACTTAAAAAATGGCATGGTCATTTTGAAAAGGGGTCCCTTGACTTCTTACCTCAAGATAATTGAATGAAAATGGGTTCTATGGGTGCACACTGGTAACGCAGTGGTAGAGCGTGTGCCTCATATACAAAGGCTAAAGTCTTTGCTGCTGTGCCCGCGAGTTTGGCTCCCACCCGTGGCCCTTTGCTGCTCTCTCTCTCTCTCTCTCTCTCTCTCTCTCTCCCTCCCTTTCCTGTCAATGTTTAGCTGTACTATAAAATAAAGGCAAAAAAGCATTTTTCAAAAACTGCCCGTAAGTGTGAACATGAGTGATTATCTGTCTCTGTGTGTGAGCCGTGTGATTCTCCAGGGTGTGACACTGGGTCCACTCACCCAGTGTGAGCTCCAGCCCTGTGTGACCCTGTAAAGGATAAGTGGTGACAGATGATGGATGGATGGACATGTTTCAGAAGTCCACTAGAGAAAATGACATATTACTTCTGTTTGGGGTGTCAGAGACTCCAGCTGTACAACATGGTTGAGTACAATGTCTTCTTATGAGGTCTGTCTGTGATGGTATGGACAGTACTTTACTCTCCCATCCATCACTTCATACAGGATAACTTTTCTTTGTCAGTGAAAGACTTTGGCAAACAAAACAAATGTATTTGTTTATGCATAGTCCATACAACACATACAACTTTGGTTATTTGGTTTGTTTGGGTTTATTTCCTAGTATTGAGTACAGGCAAATACTGGGGTTAAATGTCAATAATTTCAAAGAAAATACAAATTTGACCCCATTATTAACATGGTATGAGTTGTGCCACATATCTGATGTCCAAGTGAAGCTTCATGAAGCATTAGTTGTATTTGTTGACTCCACTAAATGGCACTCTTGGTTTAAATAAAAAGGCTCAAGGAATGACAACTCAGTGTGTTTTCACCCCTTTGTTGAACAGAGAGCGCCATCTAGTGGACTCAGAAAATAAAGAAAATACTTCATGAAGCATCATTTGGCCATCACCAGGGCCGGATCATGGTCTTGTGGGCCCCTGGGCACATGTGTTTTGGAAGGCCCCCCACTTGGATATTGTCATGTCTCCACATATGACTTATAAAGTAGATTATTGCTGTGTTTGCCCTAATAACTAATAATAGTTTAGGCTATAATTAAGAAAAACAGAGGCTCTCGTATTAAGCACCGAGGGGTCTCACATTGTAAGCGCTGCAGGGCCTAGGGACCCTCACATTGTAGGTGCTGAGGGGCCCATGTGTTACACTTGATGCAGGCACCCAGGGGCCCTAGTGGCCAACTCACTCTTTAAATGCCAAGAGGTCTGGGGGGCCCCACATTGTACGCAGAGAGGGGTCTGGGAGGCCCTAGTGGTTAGCTCACGTTTCAAACACTGTAGGTGCTGAGGGGTCTCGGGGGCCTTAGTGGTTAGCTATAAGCACCCAGGGGCCTAGTGTTCAGGGCCCTGGCGTTCAACTTGTTTCTGAAGACTTCGGCCACGCACAGTGCACGGCCTGAGGCTTGGAGGCCCCCTAGCTGTCCAAGGCCCCGGGGCACTGGCCCCGTGGCCATCACTAGTCTTTACACAAAGTATCCTCGTATTTTGCCCCATTACTACACTAATACAGAAAATAACCCCATGTTACCACCTTATTACTCTGTTGCTCCCAAGATATTACTCCCAGTATTATTGTTTTTACTGAGCTGTAATACAAAGTATTACCCACCACTGTTCACCCCATTAAATCACGACACACGTTGACTGAATTCAGGTGTAACACTCCGATCTCTCCACTGCGTGCTGCTGCTGTACTGTTTTCACACACTGCAGGGTTGTGACTATATCCTGCTCCAGCATCCTACCAACTACAGAGCTGCATGGGCATTTTGGATTATCATGGTCATTTTCCTGGTCATTTCTTTTATTCACTGACAGCATTTAGTTTTCAGTCAATAGAAATGGAGAAGCATATACTGTATACATCACTAGAAAACAACAAACAAAAAGTTACAGGAAACTTTGGACATTTATTTTGGAACAGGCCTGCAAAATATTTTTTTTATTTCATATTTTTTTCTAGTAGTTTCTTACCAATTTAAACTACCCCATTCATGTACAATTTAAATAAAATCACTGTATTAAAAAGTATATCATTCATTTGGCAAATAATAATTGCAAAGGGCAAAGGTCAAAGGTGCCCGCGACTACCCCATCAGTTTTTGATAGTAATCGCTAATCACATTCACTGTCTCTCCTTTATTTGTTGTAATGGAAATAAAAATGTAAATTTTCAGAATATTTTGCTTTCTTCTAGTACTTGAACGTTAAAGTGGCCCTCCTATGAGATGACAATACCAGCAGTGGCCCCAAGCCAATTAGATTTTGAGACTCCTGGTCTACACATATTTAACCTGCTGGATGACACAAAGAGAAAATGTTAATTTGTTAGTTTATTGTTTTAAAGGTCCCATATTGTAAAAAGTGAGATTTCCATGTCTTTTTTTTTTCATAAAGCAGGTCGAGGTGTTATATAAATACTGTGAAAGTATCAAAACGCTCAATAAACGGAGAAATTCACACAGCCCTTATTCAGAAACTGTTCCTTTAAATGAGACATCAGGATGTCTGTACGGTTGTGATGTCAAAACTACTATACTATGTTTAGGTAGAAAGTGGCGCTATAGTGTCCTTACAGTCATTCCCTGGCTGTAGTGACGGTGCAGAGACGCTGAGAGCGCAGATGTGGAAGACCTGGAAACACTGACCAATCAGAGCAGAGTGGGCTTTTTAAGGAGGGGGGGTCTTAAAGAGAGTGTTTCAGATAGAGGGTGAATACAGGTATATATATTTTTTTTTTGTTTTTTACATGTAAACATGTTCTAGTAGAAACCCAAAAAGTACGAACCTGAACATTAGCATAATAAGGGGCCTTTAAAACTTAATTTATTTGCACATTTTATTTGCAAACAGAGACTATGGGCTTATCTAAAACCTCACCTAAGATAAATAAATACACACATATATATATATATATATATATGTAAATAAATAAATAATAGTGCAAATATATTTTACCGAATTATATAAAAGTTGGAAAAATAAATTAAAACAACACTATTGTGATTATTATTTATATTATATATATATATATTTTTTTTTAATTTTATTTAATTTAATTTAAAAAAAAAATTGTTTTAATTATTATTATTATTGTTATTATTATTATTATTATTATTATTATTATTATTATTATTATTATGAGTTGGTTGTTTGCTTCTCTTTTTTATCTTCTTTTCTCCTCTGTCTTCTTTTATCCTATTTGTTGTGAGGCTTACTCTCAATAAATAGGATTTCATTGTACTGTTGGTATAATGACAATAAATTCATTCATTCATTCATTCATTCATTCATTAGCCCACTGCTGTCCAATCTGTGATTCTGTGTTATAGCTGCTAGAGTTTCAGCTTTTATACTTTAAGGTTTTTTAAAAGGCAGAGAAAATACAACAAACTAAAACAGCGCACTGGCCCTTTATATATTATGTATGTACCGCATCGATAGGTGTCAGAACCCCAGGAATTATGTTCAATTATACCGGAAATATATCGAATCTGCATGCAAAAGTAAGTTATGGTAAACATGTTAAAAACTCCCACCTACTCCATAGCGCATACATACATATAGTTTAGGTCTTAAATGTTCCTCCTAGGTTATGTCATGACAACAATGATAGTTTCACATTATTTTTATGAGTGAAACGTCATGTATATTTACCAAACGCGTTTTATTCTGAAATTTTCCCGGAAGTCATCTGCCTTTTCTTGCTGCCGTTGACGCCATCTTTCTTCGTGACGGCCAGAAGAAGCCAGACGACAACAAGAAGCGCACGAGACATCACAGACGGCGGGGCGCGTGTCTCATTGTGTTGGAAGGTAAGTGAACGGCATTTTATTCAACACAAACATGGCGGCTTCATTTATTACAGCTTTTTCTCCTTCTCCTCCCGCTCAGACTCGTTTACTGTAGAGAGCAGCTAACGTTAACGCTTGACAATGGCGCGTGCTCGTGCGCGCGCGCGTGAATGTTTGTATTACGCTCATAAAAGCGCAGTATTTAGGAAAGCTAAATCCCTTTTGCTGTGTTAGCATTTTGTTTTTCGAGCAGCCTTTGTGTGTGTGTGTGTGTGTGTGTGTGTGTGTGTGTCATGCTTTGTTATATGTGACCCCCGAGACTAATTAGGAGACCCCTCTGCGTGCGTGTGTGTGTGTGTATTAGGTGGGGGATGCACTGAAAGAAATGCTAAGTAATAATACAAAAGTTGACATTTAAAAAGGTTTAACAAAGAGAAGAGTCTATAATGAAACAGCCACAAACAGTGCTGTTGATGAAGTGTGTGCTGGACACACTCCCTACCCACTCAGACACAAACCCACACACACCCTACCTGCATTACACCCATACCAGATCATACTCAAAGATTATCATGTAGCCTAAAAATTAGTGGTCCATCGATATGGGTTTTTCAATGGCCAATGCCGATACCGATGCTAGTGCCGATTTTGTTTTGTTTTTTAGGGCTGTCTTTGTCGACTAATCTATCAGATCTGTAACACTTCAATCATGCACCACTTTAAATCTTGTGTTAACAGAGATGTGCTCAGAAGTTTCTTGGAAATAAGTAATTCAGCATGAAAAATAGCATAAAATATGACTAATGGACTAAAGAAATCGACTAAGACCAAAACGACCGATTAGTCGACTAAGAGGGGGCAGCCGGAGTCTTTTTGTTTTTTTTGGATCTGATAAAATAACCTACAACAATGTAAAAATAATAATAATAATAATAATAATAATAATAATAATAATAATAATAATAACAACAAATGTGAGACAAAATTGCTGAACTTAAACAAACATTTATTGTGAATTACATAGTATCTTCAAATCAAGTGAAGATGTTCTGATCCTACCTTTTTGATACCAGTGCATAAAAAAGAAAGCTGAAGTCTTACCCAGGGATTCCACTGGGCACGTCTGGTCTGCGTTCTGGCTGTGCCACGGTTTTGCTCCGTCCTCCGCGCGGCGTCATGCTCCACCAGGAGCGAAGCACTCGCGAGCGCAACCCGCGGATGAACAACAAACAAACAAAAGTTTACTTTGCCTGTCTGACGTTAACTTGCCTTTGATTTGGTCGTATTTCCCTGGTTTCCCCTTGATTTTTGTGCTTCTTCCACGGATAAGTAGGCTACGTAGTTATATGCACTGCATGTTTTATTTTGAAAATTGACCGGATGCACTATGCCTTTTCTGTGTCCCACTTCCTGTCTGGCTCGATCTGCTCTGTGCTGCTTGATGCTGTTTCAGCGCGTCATCCGTCAAAAATGGACTCGGCACGTATTTTTAGCAGAGCTGACTGTGCAGATCCACCAGAAGCGTCAACAGAGGGCGTCACACCGCTTTCCATTCATTTCCAATGGAGAGCCAGCGAAACAGTCCCGCAATGCATTGTGGGAGCGTGGCGGCGAGTTTGAGCGGGGTCGCGGAGCGTTCGCTGGTCTGTATTTGCATAAAGTTGACTAGACTTCAACTTTATGCAAATGAGGCCCGGTCAGCACGACGCGGCCGGCACACAAAATTTGGACCAAACTATCAAACGAGGCAATATAGCTCAAAAGTAAAACATGATTCAGCAGTGGCGTTGCCTATTTCTCGCTTAAAATGTTTTCAGAAATAGATTTTGATGGCTTGATGATTGTTTAGACAGAATGACAGAAAGTTTAGAAGCGGCCGACCGCCATGTTGTTTCCGGTTCAACGGCAGGCAGAGAGCAGGGAGGGGAGACAGACTATTTACATCTAACACAGCATTTTAGGCCGTATCAGAGGCATTTCAGATACTGGTGTCAGAACAACCAGAGAAATCTGTGGGACACGCGTTGTGTCTTTAGGTCGCAGAACACCTGTCAGTGGTTTCATCACCTCCCCTCTGCATCAGGGTCCACAAAGGAGCCGTGAAAATGAGTCATAAATTAACTTTTTATCTGGTTTCAAGCCACAGTTTTATGATTTAAACTCTATATTTTAATTGATAGAAGGACTTTTTCCATCGGACGTCTGGATCTGAAGTTATCAGAGAAACAAACTGAGCGAAAGTCAGCAGCAGCTAACTATGTTTATACATCCTCCAACCTACAGCACTGACGCACTGAACTGTGTCAGAAAAACACTGATTTTTAACGTGGAACTGCTTTATTCTGTGTTGTTACCGGTTTAAATCACCGGGTCTGTTTGTTCTGGAGAGGAGGAGACCTCTGTGGATAATCCGGCTTTGGGTAAAAACCTCCTGAACATCTGAATCTTAAATCATCAAAGAAAAAAGGCGAGCACACTTTTAGCAATAGAGCCTCACCAGAAGCTGAACCCTGTGAGAGAAACACTGTTTTTTAACATGAAACTGCTTTATTCAGTGTTCTTAACAGTTAAAATCACCGGGTCTGTTTGTTTTGGAGAGGAGGAGACCTCTGTGGATAATTCAGCTCCTGGTAAAAACCTCCTGAACGATGAACTCTGAAGTTATGCAAACTGAGAGAAACTGACCGCAATAACTGGCCTTTGGTATTATTTTGACTGTGAAACCCCTAGCGGCAGAATACTTATATTTATATATATATTATATTATATTATATTATATATTATATACATATTTTTACTCGGGATGCACTGATACCAGCACTGTGCAACGGTCTGCAGGTAAAGACACAGTGTTAACGTTAGCTTACCGGTAGTCTGCAGTTGTACTTTTCACGACACCACAACTGTAAAATCCCAGTTTCCATGAAGTCACCAGTGTGGCAACATTTTGCCTTCTCCGTGAGTTACAGTTTGTAAGCAAATAAACAAACAACGGTAAAGCATCGCATGGACACTTTGTTCTCTCAAAACTTTACAACATTTTTCTCTCGAAACATTACAACTTTGTTTTAAGAAGCAAATATTTGTACTGCATCACAGATACAACAGGACCCTGTAGTAAACTGCAGTCGATTCATGAGGATTTTCATGATTATCCCAATAATGCAATTTCACCACAATCAACTGTTTTTTGATCAAATCCATTATTGTCTCATCCCTAATGCCCAACTAGAGTGCCACCGAGCGCTGCGCTCAAAGTTCAAATGATTTCAACTTTGACCTCGGTTGCCACTGACCTTTCAGTGAGATAACAGCTGGTGTGTGACGCAGCCCCCTTTATTCTGATGACGTATCCCTGCACTACAGCTCTGGTCTGCACTATGCTCTGCACCCTACCTCGCAGTGCATTTCTTATCATCTGAAGGCAGCTTTAGACAGTCTACTGATCCACTTTTAGGAGGCTTTTGACCCACTAAATCAGTGATCACTAACTGGCAGACTGCCGGAGATCTCGGCAAGAGGCTGGAGCCAGCGGCTCCGTTTTAAAGCTAGAGCGAAACGAGACGACCTACGGAATCCATGTCGGGAAGCGAGGGAAAAACTGGCACGCCCATTTTCAAAGGGGTCCCTTGACCTTTGACCTCAAGATATATCTGAATGAAAATGTGTTCTATGGGTACCCACAAGTCTCCACTTTACAGACACGATTACTTTATGATGATCTCATGCAGTTTGGGGCAAAAACCTGCAGTTTTTCTCATGCAGTACACATGTGTTATTCTCGCCTATTCTAAAATGGTGTATTTGAATATTTCTGTATACTGGGGTCCATAAACAGTCTTGAATTACATAAATTGGGTATCACTGGAAAGATGAGACTCATGTGGATTCAATGAGCCCAATTGTATTCATGTGTGATGATGTTAGTCTCCATAGTAACCATTTCATTGTATTGAGACCTTTTTTTGAAACTTGATGACACTGTATAAAATGAGCTGTAGTGACCTCTAGGATAATCACAGCCTCATGAAACTTTACAAACACAAACTACAGACCTCGGACACTCAGAGGATGGAGAGCTTTCCTACATATATTCACAATACGGGAGTTTCTGAGCAGTTTCCAGGACAGAAGTGCTCACCATTACAATTTTACAGAAATCTCCAATCGGGGTTCTGGTGTCTAAATGGAATTCTCAACAGAATGATTTAAAGGGTTGTAGAGATATTTTTCCGTTTAAAAAAATGTATAAAGAGAGACAAATTAGACATTATGCAGTTGACTCTTAACTGGAGGTTAGTTTTTTGTTTTGTTTTTTGTTGTTGTTTTTTTTTTTTAAATTTTTTTTAGCTTGTACATTTTTAATTGTATAGGTTATTTTGTTTTGTTTATGTTGTAAACAATGGTATAGTTATTGGTGTAAGAAATTGTAAATTACAGACCATTTAAGATTTTTTTTGTGTGTTCAAGTAAGGGGCAGATAAAAAATAAGAATTATATTCTACTTTCTGCTCCTTTCCAATCATGAAAAGCATGTTTTGAAACATAGATTGTGAAACATAGATTGTGAATTTCTGTACCAAATTTATCTTCTATTGTGCATTTTCATGAAAGGAACAAATAAAAATGAATGAATGCATATGGGTAAACATTTGCTTTGCTTTGTGTTACACTGTGCCTTTCCAAGACAAATGCATGTGCACAGATTAACATCACATGGACATTAAAGTGACCCTTGGTGAGACAAGTATGTATTCTTACAAAACTGATGGTTCATCATCACTGCATTAACCAGATGTATGTCCACTCACTCTGACTGTGGTGTCCACTCCAGCTGTGGCCAGCCGATGAATGCGTCCATCAGCGCTGTGCTGGAAGTCCAGACTGTAGACTGGCTCCTTGTTGTGCCATGCAATCTCACACGTAACCACCTTCATCTTTTATATATATGTATATCCGACACCGACTTCAGGAGGGGAAAAACATGTAAATATGATACTTCTGACAGTTGAAAATGGGCTGGTAGTAGCTAAGCAGCTAACAGACTTTATCTCCACATGCATGAGCCTTTGTTATAGAAGAAAATAAATTGTTAAAACAGTTCATTTGGCCACAGTCACTGGAAGCGAAAGCTACAAGCTAATAGCGTTAGCAATACATTTAGCGGGTGTGTTGGGATGATTTGCTGCTAATGTTACGGACAAACGATAAACTACATGTGTACATAAGTTACTGTTAGCTAACGAATATGTTCGTTAGAACTATAGCCGAATTATATCTGCTTATTCTTTAAAGTGGAGTTATCTCGAAGTAAGTTGCAGTGTTTTACCTCCTCTGTTGTCCTGTTGCAGCGACGAGCAATTTCCCGCGTACGATTCGTTCAAAACTTCCGGTCGAGTAGGCTGCAGTGATTGGACGAAAACGCGGAAGAGGTGGTGACTATCGTGTGGTCGTGGCCCTAGGTAACCCTAGATTTACTAAAATCTCGCGAGATTGGTATGGTCAGACAGTGAGTCTCTCGATAGTTTTTGCTCGCTTTCGTAAATCTAGGGTTTCCTTATAGACCATACGATCCTTATCCTATCGGGTACGCAATCTTTTTTTCTCCTAGGATGGCAAAGGCATGTCCCGCCTACTTGACCCCTGACTGAGCGCTCCGCCTCAACTATGTCGTGCCTACACCGGCTCCAACTCAAAGACATTAATTTAACTGTCATAGTAAAGAAGCCCCAAAATAATCCAGCTGGAATCAGAGAATTTTTACTATTTTACTTAAAAAATACGATTAGTAATCGATTGACCTTTGCAGCTCTATTTTCCAACACAGGCATTGAAACCACAGAGCATTTCCTTTCCTGCTGTCGCTCCCAACTATATTGGTAAAAAATTGAAGAATGTGTTAAACAAAATAAGTTATCTGTCACATCACGTTGATGTAATGTAGACTGGTTAAGAAAGAGAAATGAGAAAATCTCACAAGGGCAAAATATTATATACACACAAAGCCAAACATGTTATAAAAACCCCACTTATTTTTGTGTGCTCTTTGTAATGAATTTCGCCTATATTGTAAATCCCTGAATTATTTGTCTAAAATCTGCAAAATAACTGCTAAGATGTGTAATATTGTAGAGTTTGAATCTACTAACCTTTAATTTAAATTGAAGACATTCATATTTATTTATTATATTGTTTATTTTTATTATTTACAATTTATGCACTTTAAGTTATTTGTTATTGTTTTATTCTTACAACTCACACATATGGATTTTGATACTGCTTCAACCTGCCTTGTTGTTTGTACATTTTGTTGGTCAATAAAGATACAAAATATTAACATTTTATTATAGGCCAGAGAGGAAGCACTATTCGCCTGCAGGTACAACATGCAGATCCAGTCCTCTATCATGGTTGCCTATTAAACATTGCTCAAACAAGCACAATGTGTTTAAGGACTTAGAGGTTCTTGATAACTCTTTCAGTTAAGTTGTGTCACTCAGAAACATACTGTAAGGAGAGTCCACAGTCCTATCTTCTGTGTTTGTCCTATCCAAAGGCCTCACAAGGATAGCAATGACAATGTGCTTTCAATCAGAGCAAATACAGGATATATAAAAATATATTTGACACAAATTCATACAAAATATGCTTCAATTCAAAGCAAAGAGAATACCGTCAGCTGTCAGTGTGAAACAAACAAACTCAGCAACAGAGTTAGTTTGAAAATCCTAAACAAAACAGTTAACTTCTATGATTCTACCCAGAAACTTAAAGGCAAAGTGTGTAACCATTATTTAATGTACACTGTGATCTGTATTGTTTATACTGCTTTTATATTATAAAGAAATGAAGCAAAGCAGCTCAGAGTGACTTTCAATGTTAAAAAACTGTAAACATGTACAAACCTCCAAATAAATAAGACTTAATTTCCTACACTCATCAGGAATCTGTAAAACATGATTTACAGGTGCCGTGCGGCACTTCATTCCACGATCCTGTGATTTATTTATTTATTGTCAGTCCCCCTGCTCCAATGGTGCGATGGGCTCCAAATCTGAGAGAACCTGCTCTAGGATCTCATCAATTACATTACACTCATAATTCACTTGGGCCAGGTCCAGAGCGGGCACGAAGTTGATGAGAATGCGCCCGATGTTGTGCCTCAGCTCAATCAAACTGCGGGGAGGAGAGAAACACAGAGCAGAAATCAGATTTACGTCATTGTTCTGCCGGGTGGCTGAATCATGAATCAGATAAATTGGATAGTGATAATTCAGTGATAATTCAATCCAACCTTCTGGATGTATCTGAGCTTGAATCTGTGCCAGAGTTTGCCGTCCCTCCGGCCTCTGCTGGATTGGGTGGTACAGTGGAATCGGTCGCTCTGTGTGGAGTTACAGTGCCTCCCTCCTGTGAGTTTTCCCTCTGCTGCTGCAGGCGCAACCTGAGCTCTTCACACTGGGAGGCCAGGTTTGCCCTTTCCTCCTCCACACTGTCCAGCTGGTGGCGGAGCACAGAGTCAATTAATACAGGAGGGAGGGTAAGCAGGTCAACATCAACAAAACAAAGGTAAACAAAAATCTACACGGGCTAGCAAATAAAGTGCATATATATAAAGAGAGAGGAAATTATGCCAAAGACAGTGATTACATTTACATTCACAAAATATTCAGGTTTTTGCCCTTATCCTGAAAAAGACAGTATTCCTACTAAGCTGTTAGATGGCAGAATGAAAATGAATATTCCACTAATATTCCCGTTTACCTGCAGCCGTGCATACTCAGATTAACTTAATGTAATTAACGTTGTGAAAAGGTTGGTGTTGCGATATTTGCACATATAAAAAAAAACTGTTGATATCTTTCATAATGTTTAAAAGCAGGTGTGTTTCTCCTTTCAACAAGAAAAATTGATTTTGTTTTGTTTCGGTAGCTTGAAAGTGCCTGAATTTGTGTTTGTGAAATTTGTGAAAAGCTGCACAAACTGTGTTTGTACTCGACCTTCCTGCATATCTGATCACCCCCTCCCCTATTTTTTTTTTTAAACTTAATTAATTAATTTACCTATTCTCTTTTTTTATACATATGTGTGCACTGATAAATATTCTACTTCACTGCACTTTTTTTCTCTATTTGTGAGTGTATGTATGTATATATGTGTGTATGTATGTGTATGCATATATGTATATCATATTTTGTTTGTTTTTTCCTTCTCATTCTGTGTGTTTGTGTGATCACAGTGTTGTTGCTAAGGTACTGTATGTTGTCAAGGTCAAGGTATCTTTATTTGTCTCCCATGGGAGAAATTTGTTTACACAAGGACAAAACAAAAAGGTAATGAAAAGTTTAAAAAAATAGTGCAATAAAAAAGATATAAACATACGTACACACTGCCCCATGTACACATAAACCAACCACACACATACTTTCTTCTACACATACCTCCATGCACACCCACCCAT
>JAOVVB010102972.1:0-13003 GCA_028570985.1 Heterobranchus longifilis | reverse complement strand
GGCAACTTGATGGTTGTGGGGTTTGAACCTGGGATCTTCTGAACCGTAGTCCAATGCCTTAACCACTGAGCTACCCCTGGCCCTGTCTAGTATCCTAGATATAGCCATCCAGCCTAACTGAGTAACTGCAGTTAAAGGGCCTTAGTTAGACAGGTAGCCAAGATCACAAGGGTCACTATAAATGAGATCCAGCATTCCCTTTTGGAGATGGAGGAGCATTACACAAGGACATCCATCACTATAGTACTCCATCAATCAGGCCTCCAGTAGCCAGATTTCACACCATTCCTCCCTAAAATGCACATGACACCCATCTGCCGGTTTGCCAAAAATCCCCTGCAGTACTCTCAGAAAAAAAGAAATAAATAATAACCTCTGTCCTAATGACACAATGGTTGAACTATTTGTAATCAGTAATTCAGGCACTGCACATCACTCTACTAAAACAATCCCTACAGTCAAACATGGTGGTGGCAGCATCATGCTGTAGGGATTTTTTCTGCAACTAGGGCTGGGAGACTAGGCAGAGTAGAGGGAAAATGGCAGAAAAATAAGAATAACAATGACTCGAAGCATACTGCCAGGAAAACGCAGTAGTGGCCTAATCCTGAACCTACTAGAACATCTCTGGAGAGATCTGAAAATAGCTTTGTACTGACGCTGACCATTCAACCTGGTTTTGCTTAAATAATTCTGCCAAGAAAAATGGAAGAAACTTTGACCCCTAATGGTCAACTAGATGCTGTGATATAATCTGGCATATAACTACTCATAATTCACTTTTGAGTAACTTCAAGTACTGCCAACATTTCATTAAATGTCCAAATAGTTTTGTGTGATGCTGTGACAAAATCTGGCTGACCAGATATACAGACAGACAGACAGACAGACAGAGAAACTTTTCTGAGACTGGTTTCGGGTCCTCCAATAGATGAAACATAAAGATATCATTTAAAGAGCAAGGTCTGACCAACATACAGACAAAACCTTTCTTTTATTTACATAGATAAATGTTTTAATTCAACCTATTTATATGCCATATTTCAGACACCAAACTCTCCAAACTCTGCCTATGGTTTTATTGCAGCCAGACGTGCAAACACCAGTTTTTACTTTGCCATTATGGAGTATTATGTGTAGAGAGATGAGATAAAAAGGATTTATGTCTGTTTTAAGATTAGTGTGAAACATTAAAAAATATGGAAAACCATTATACATAATTTCCCCTGGAACTAGTCCAAAAATATTCCAGCACAACAATGTGCCTGTGCACAATGCGATGTCAATGATGACATGCTTTGCCAAGCTTGGAATGGCCTGCACATTGCCCTGACCTCAACCCCAAGAAACACCTTTTGGATAAATTGGATAAAGTGTCACTTACAGTATACTCTAGTGGCTGAAAGAGTACAAACACCCACAGCCATGTTCCAATATCTAGTAGAAAGGCTTTCCAAAGGAATAGTTGGTGTTGCTGCAATTAAAGGGGGAACAAAATAGGAGCTGGCAGTTCAAAAAGGACAGATGGGTTTGATGGTCAGGTGTCAAAACACTTTTGAACATATAATATTGTTTTGAATATCCTTGTATCATATCAAACAAACCTTACTGATCAAATCTCTTGTCTGGGCCACTAAGCATTGTAAAAAAAAAAAAAAAAAGGTGGCTTTTATAAGAATGCTTTGGATTTTTCGACACTATTTTGTAGATGTTTCTAATATCCATGATTCTGATGAATGAATTATACTATACTATAATGCTTAACTAAAGTAATCAACTGTAATAAAAAATACAGTTAACATGCCAATCCATCCACATGTGATTGTTTTATATGTGATTGAAGATAAGGCATCTGTGCTCCTGCCTTGTCCTGTGCTTGCACCTGGCCTCTGGTTCTGTAACTGGTTTATGTGAACATTCTGTGACCGAGGAACATCTCCTGATTTTAAGAAAACTGGTAAGGCTTTTATATAACATTGATCTTGAGGCATTATTTTACATTGTATAAGTATTAACATAAATTTTCTATTAAGTGTTGTGCTACAGTACATCTAGAATGAACTTTAAAATACCACCAGTAATTTAAACTCATATATAAAAGTAATTTAATATTTTAAATATATGTTTTAATTGTTTAATTTCAGATTATGAACCAAGTTCAAAATGGATGTTCTATAACCTATTGGTTCACCGAACGCCAAAACCTGGTATGCATTTTATGTTCATCTTTACTTTTTATATACTTAGCTGCTTTTGTCCAAAAACTTATGATCCAGTTTTAGATAAAATTATTAAAATGTCATCTGAACATACCGTATGCTTCAGAAAAGATTAGGCATTATGAAAATATGAACTTTTGAGCTAAGCAGTTAACATGGTCAAAAAAAAAATGCTTATGTTCATATAGGGACCTGAATCTGTGCAAAATATTGTATATTAGATTAAAGATATTAAAACTTTATGTTTTTTCTGTTTAATATTTCAAAATTCCATTTTCACAAATTTGTAACATAATTTTAGACTTTTAGACCTCAATATATTTAAACTGTGCTGAAAATGAAGATGGCTTTACTGCCCTTAACCAATATTTTAAAGACTTTATAACTCTCATTATTTAAATGTATTTGTAAAGTGTTCGAGTTTATACTTAACTTCAGGTTTTAAAGTCTTTTTAAATCCCCTTCATTTTGCCAAAATGTGCTGTCTTTAACTTTGCCACGAAAAACGACCCGGGACTAAATGAAACTACAACAAAACTAAATTAGACTACAGTACTGGACAACATAAAGTGCATGTGTGCAAGCATGTAAACAGCACAATTACACAATTACAGCACAATTACTACTAAAAACTATAACAAAAAGCATTACAAAAAAACCCCACAAAAGCATTTTATAAATTTGCCCTTTTCATCTGCTCTATAGTCTGAGCATCAGTTCCTCAGCAGTGAATGTACCTCTGCAGTTGTCCACAGCTTCTTGGAGGCTGGGACATCATAAATACCCTTTTGTGCAGCCTACTAAGACTAGTACAATCATGTCCCACAGAATAGCGATAGTGAAAAGATAATTGTGTGTGTGTGTGTGTGTGTGTGTGTGTGTGTGTGTGTGTGTGTACATGTTCTTTCTGAATGAATGACTACTTTAGTTATTTCAACTACTGTATGTAAATTTCAAGACAATTTTGTCTACAGAAACATCCCAATTACTAGATCAAGCCCCACCTCACCTTGACTACTCAGTATCGCTATTCTGTGCAGCTCAGCTATTTCTCCTAGGCTATCACCGCCACCCTCCATTTATTTCCTTTGGGCTCATAATTTATCAGATAGTATTCCCCACAGGTATAATCTGTTTGGTAGCTATATCTCCTGAATCCAATTTGATAAATAAAATTAAAGTCAAGTCAAATCTAACGTAGTCTCCTGTTATTCCGTCAATATTGTAATTTTTGTGCTTGTAGCAAATTCTCCTGTGTTAAATAAACATAACATACGAAACATGAACGTAGTTCCTTGATGAGTCAGAACTTACAGGATTCCTAGTTGGAAGAGTGCCTTGGGAACAAGCGGAAATATCCCATAGGATATCTACATAGGACTAGTAGACTATGCAACACAATAAGACAAGTACAAAGACTAGTACAAAGTGATGCCGAAGTGCAGTCTGTTCTAAAGGCCTGACAAGATTCATGCCAGTTTGCTTGAATGGAACCTTGATTAATGATAAAGGGCTCAATGAAACTTTGGGATGGCCCATGGGTTTACCTATCTGCATCAGATGCCCTGCCAGATGCCCACCCGATAGAGTCAAAGCTTTGGTGAACTGATCAGGCTTTGGTTAATTGAGGTTAATCTTAGCCTTATACATATTACACTTAGACCAAAGTGTGATATGTACCCCTTTGAATACATACTTGTATGCTGTATGTCCTTGCCCAATTTGGGATGACCAGTGATCCCTCCTTGCCTCTGGAAATGTCCTGACTTTCCACAAAGGCAATAAACTGACCCCGGTTTCATTTCCACAATTGTGGCAACAGATTCACCAGATTGGTAGGGTTACTCAAGAATGTTGGCAGTGGAGAGCTTCTGTGGGCTTTGCTGATGAGCAGGGATAGCCCATTGTCTCTCTGATCACCCCCATGCTACAGCAACATGTTTAATGTTAAACTAGTCTTTTCAATCTGTTCTGAGTAGCAGATTTGTTCAGAAAGCACATGCACAACTTTTGTTGATCTCTGGAAGAACTGAATATGTTCTCTCTAAAAAGAAGAAAATTGTAATGACGTGTGAATAAATGACTACAGCATAACAAAATCTAAATGACGACTTTGTTGCTAGTACAACAGCATTATCAGAAACATTTAATTTCAATACCATGGTAGTGTTTTACATCATGGTGGCTCTAAAATGTGTGCACTAAAATGTGGGTATTAAGTTAATATGAAGTCCAACTATTAAGTAACTGTGGTCACAAGCCATCAGAGAATCACTGCTCTGATCAGACGAGTTCAAGACCATCTCCATTGTCAGGGCCATCCTAAACACTATGCCAGAGGCCTCCATGCAATGAGAACTCCAACCAGAAGCAGGGCACCAGGATGTGTCAAAAAGGTCCAGAGGGTAGAGGGGGACTGGAAACTCAGGAATGCCATGT
Source organism: Heterobranchus longifilis (assembly GCA_028570985.1). NCBI lineage: Eukaryota > Metazoa > Chordata > Actinopteri > Siluriformes > Clariidae > Heterobranchus > Heterobranchus longifilis. The sequence goes on along the minus strand of JAOVVB010102972.1, from coordinate 8,345 downwards.
GTAGCTCAACAGAACGAGAAAGAGAAAGAACAGTAAGGTATACTCACAGTCTCATAATGAATAAGGCCGGTGTATATTTAGAGCAGTGTGTAAGCCGTGACTCCGGCATGACTAACTATAACAGCATGACTAAAAGGGCGAGCCAGAAGGAAACACAGATATGAGGGCTTCTTGGAAAGATAATAGCTGATAATAGCATTCCTGTTATGTCAAACAATTTAAGCACCTGTAAAAGAGCCAAATTTGACCTGTTTACAGACATCTGTCCAATGTGATTCTCAGACAGAGCAGAGATAAAGGTATTATGCCGTGATGATGTGCTTTATGACTAGCCAAAACTATCTGCTTTTCTGCTGCTATCATTGCTGTCAAAGACACTACAGAACAGATGATAAAATCAGTGTGATGATAGTCAAATGCTGGCTGAATATACGGATGTACTATAGTCAGACGTTTACATAAACTCATCTGATGTACTTTTGGGGCCACTGAATTGAGACTGCAACACCGTGTTGATCTTAGAAAACCTAAATTACACTATGTGGGGTTTCTTCTATTAAAGATTTAATGTGTCAAGCCCATTATTGCCACTGGGTTCTTGTTTATGATGTGTGATTGTAAATTGCTGACATGGTTCTGCATCTTGTCAATGTTTATCTCTGTGCCCACTACCCTTATAACTGGAACCAATGGCCAAGTACCATTGTAAATTTCCATTTGTTTGAGGTTGCAAAAGCATCAGCATAAACACTTTTGAGGACACATCAAACTATTTATTCCATCTCTTACCCCAACTAAGACTGTCACATTAATGTGTCATTCACTGCTGACACTGCTGTTTTATTGTTTACATGCTCAGTTTGATAGGGTCACCATGTTTGCCATACTTGAACACAATCCCAAATGCACAAAATCCGGCAAACCCTTTAAAAGTCCAGCAGCATATACAGTAGTGTTCTACTATATAAAAATGTAATATTTAAAAAGCATGACACAAATTATATATCAGGAAAAATATATGAACAAGCTTGTATTACAAGAAGGAAAGTTCATATTGGTACCTGAAACCCTTAAAATGTGTACTAAATAGAGTTATTTAACCTTTAATACAGCCAGGTTGGTGTAAATTGGTGGACATTAAAAAGTGTCTTGAAAATCAAGAACTAATAAAATCTTTTAATTGTTCCTGCTCTATCTTTGCAGAGTGAAATCTGTTACATTAAATCAGCATTTCCATACATCCTTGTTCTTTTGAACACCCACTTTACATATGAAGAGGGTTCTGATAACTATAACTACACAAACACACTGAAGGACATGATCTACAACATTTATTCCCATGAATGCATCCCTCATATCGACGAAGAGATTGAGGTAATGTTGAACTTGATTGTTTCTAAATATTTCACTGAAAGATGTAATGTTAAACTTCATAAAGAGGATCAGCGAGATTCAGGAAACTGCCTGTGACAAATTAATCACAAATATCAAGTTATTATGAATATCATTATAATCAATGGAATGTGAAAAGAATTTTATACAGTAAATGGATTAAATAATAAGAAACGTTGTAATTAGATCTGAATGTTGATGACTTGAAGTTGCGCCTCAGGGTATTTAGAATACAAAATGTTAACACAATCAAACCCATGTTAATTTCATTTTGGAGTTAGCATGCCTAACCTTGTGATTGTGGTCCATTAACATTATGTCAACAGTGCTTACATCAGATTATAACTTTACATAACTACATCCCGGAATGTCAACCAGATGAGGATGAGTTCACTTTTAAATCTGGTTTCTTTTAATGACCAATCATGGCAGAATATAATTGCAGATGTTGGCTTAACTTATGTGAGAAACCCCCAAAGAACAAACACATTGGAGATACGCACAACTGGTTATCTGACCTAATTGAGTTATCTGATCTTAAAATACAGTATGAATGTACTGAAAATTAGTCAAATAAATTTAGAAGTTAATTTAAAATTCTACATTCGTGGCGTTTATAGCAGCAGTATAACTTTTTATCACTGAATGTTCTGACAAAGGACTTCTCCACTAAATGTTTCACAAAAATGATGTTTTTAATGGCTTCAATAAACTTTAAGCACAGTAGGTCGAGGCAAAGATATGACCAGAGCATTTAGCCTTTCAGTTTATGTTCGGAAGCATGGTCCTTGCAAGCTTTTAAAGCTCTATATTTATTACCTTTAAGTGGCATTCATAACAACATCAATTTTTTTATATTCTACGCAGGAAAACCCACAGAAGTTTGCACGAATGTACACATCTTTGTCCAGAGAGGGTCTACAAAAAACAGCAGAGGTATTTCACATGTACAAAAGGCTGATGAGTACAAGTGATAACCCTGTGGATTGGAACTGTCAGGATGAATATGCAAATAACTTTCCAGAATCCACCACTGCAACTTACGCCCAAACCACAGGTAACTTGGATGAGCAAAACCATCTAAATATTGGTTTGTAGACACATAGTGATGTACGTAACACTGAATAATTGAATATCAGATATATAACATGGTCTAACTGTTTGGTTTCAGGAGCCCCAGATTGCCAGTGCTCTTGTCAACACCCTTTGAAGGCCAGCTCAACTCCAACTGCATCATCCACATCTTCTTCCCATACCCAATCAGGAGCTTACATCAACAAGAATGAAAGCTCTAGAGCATCTGAGCCTGCAGTCTCAGATGAAGCATGGAACTCAACCCCAAATCAGATTTTTGCAACTCCGCCAGCTCTGGAGCCTTTTACTGGGCTGCACACCAAATCAGAACATTTTACAGAACACCATTCTGTACCAGTTCATGAGAAATCTGCGAATTTCATTATTTCCCCCACTCCAAATTTGATAGATAACAGCAGTAATTCCTCCATTGCAGAGGAAAGTGAGCAACAATCAATGACAACTTCAAGCGAATTACCTAGCATTCCAACAAGAACTGTTCTCCAATCAGAAACATCACAGCCCTCTGAAAAAAATAACACAACACTAATTTCAGATAGGAATCCAGTGCTTGTGCTCGCCAAGAGATCTTTAGGTAGCAGAGAGCAAGAAACGCCATCTGTTACCTATTCCAAACTGCTTTGGAGCTGGATTGCTGAAACCACAGGAATTAGGAAGAATACAAAGGTCAAACTCCTAGAGATATCCTCTGAAGAAACAGAACATGTTGAACACAACAGTCCTACACAACCTCAGATGCATCATCACATCGACAAGCCTTTACCAGTGTTTAAAAACATCAGCAAGGAACCAGACTGCAAAGGTAATGTTTATTTCAATTCAGTTACATCCACAGGGATGAGATGCAGATATTCTTAAGATCAACTTGAGTTACGTTAAATGTAAATTTTAAAAAGAAACTCATATTTGGATAGTTAAACAAGCATGATAAAAAGGTTCTACTTGAAAATATTCCTGTACTGCGTTTACATTATGTAGCATTCTACATTGATCCTATAACTCTCCCTAAAACAAAACCTTTAAAAAAGTTTGTGTTTAATGCATTTCTAAACAACTAAACATCCCATATTCTTAGTAGTTAATAAAAGGACCCCTTAAAGATTCTTAGATTTGAACGTCTAGAACCATTTCTGCTAGAGTTGTTCTTCCTTGTAAGATACATAAAGATTAAACCTCTAGGCCTTTTACAGATTCAAGATGTCAAAAAGCCACTGAGGACAGATCAGATCAGAGATCCAGAAATCTTATAAAGAGACACTTGGGGGAAAAAGAGTACCAATTTGTAAACATCCCTACGTACACAATGTTCATGATTTCATCTGCATGCTTACTACTTCTGTTCACCACTGCCCTCTTCTACTGCAGGAAACAGGTTAGAGTTCACTTGTTTCACAATAGTGCATATACAAATGAAGTGGAATGGAAACATTTTTTCTTTTCTTTTTTTTTTTGAGAGATTTATACAATAACTAATTCTAAGAGGTTGTGAGTTTCAGGGTTCTGTAGAAGCTTATCAGCATTTTAATTGCTTTTTTTGTTTCCAAGATCACGGATCTACAAGAAAAAGACAGGACTATACATTTGTGAAGGAAACAATGGGTGAGTTGCTATAATTCTTGTTTTTTGCCAAATATCTCTGTTCTTTCTGTTTTTACCTACTAATGAAAAACATCTTATTTAATAAATGGATGTTGCAAACCTTATGGGAAAAAAAACACAGGTTTTTGTTAGCATGAAATTTGATAGATGCAGGACATCTTTTTTTAAATGCAGGATACATTTAGCTTTATTATTTACAATGATTAATGAAACCAAAAGACAAACACAAAATTGAAGAATGAATGAAGAATAGATGGGAACTGGAATACAGTATGTAGCTCAGTGAACCAAAAATCAGCAGATGGAACACAACAAAACTGTCCAAACAAGGATATTAAATAAACATACTAAATAAAGAATAACCAGAAACAACTGTGAGCACAAAGCATAAAAATCAATTAAATAAAGAAACAATGAGATCCGTGTCCTAAAAACATAACAAAAGTCTCAAAACCTTAAAGTCCTACAGGCGTGCAGCACCCTCTGCCAGACTGCCATGACAGAGCCCCCTCCAATGGTTCCCACCTGATGCACCTACTGTACTGTACGTTGGACCAGGGCAGCCCGCTCACTGTTCATGGTTGGTTTGTCTGACACTGAGTCTGATAGTGTATGATGTGCTTACTGTGGGTAGTTTGGGCATGAGGCTGTTAAATGGCATGGGCATGAGGGCAAAGCTTACAATGGTTATGGGACATGATATGGGGCCGAGCCTTGACATGCTGCTTTGTGGGGCTTTGTTGAGAGATTGGATATTGCAAAGATTCACCTCAAAGCTGGGCAGTAGCCCTTTCATACATAGTATTCTAAAAGACATGCAATGGCAAGGCATTATTAAGGTACAAAGCAAGTATAACATCATCAGTGCTATAGTGGGGAGTAGGCATGATATCTTGAAAGCAAGGGTGCGGAGCAAACATGATATCATCATGACACTCTTGAGACTAGGGTGTGAAGCAAGCATGAAGCATGGGATCAGCTGCAGGGACATTGTTCATGATGCCAGGCTGTGGAGTAAGCAAGACATCAGTGAAGCTGGGGTGCACTGCAGACACGTTCTTGTCAAAGCCAGGAGGTGGCACCATCACAATATCCTCTAAGCCAACTGGAGGTACAAACAGGATGACTTTGAAACTACAGTAGGAGGCATCGCAGAGCATGAGTATATATCATGTAGTCTGACATGATCCAGGCACAGCATGGAGTGATTCAGGCAGAGCATTGCATGATTGGTCCATAGCATGGCATGACTAAGGCATATTATTTTTTAAATAGCGTAGGCTGTCTATAACAAGTAATTAAATGAAGGAAGATTGCATTACTGTATGTTCAAATGTTCTGGATTCTAGAAGCGCTGAGCATAACTGCAGGGCTTAATTCTGGGTAACCTGACCTTAATTTTAGAATCACAGAGCATCTGGGAGTGGATCATCTGGACAATTTGGCTTAAGACTAAGTGCTAACATGGCAAACTGTCAGTCACTGGCTATCAGTCTCCAGCTCCGCCAATCGCAGTTAGTTAGTTAGCATGGATGAATATGTTGGTGTTGGTGGAGCAAATTACCTAGTTTAATGAACAAATAAATCATAATCTGTTGATAATAAATGGTGTTTGTGGAACTGTTATAAAAAAAAAGCAATATCACATTCGAGGGCGTGCTGTTTGGCTGGATATCAGCACAGCTGCTATGCCTTCGACTGCATAAACAGAACTCCCGCGTGTGTGATATTACTTAATTACAGCATCATTCACTTTAATAGTATTATTTACAAAAAAGGAATAATATAACTTTTTTTTCTTTTGATCTACAGGAAATTTGGATGATGCAGCTTTGTGTTGTGATGTCCTGTTGTGACTACATGTGACCTGTGGAATATTTCACATATTTCCCAGGGGTGAACATGTTCATTTAACAGTTTTAAGTGAATGTTGTGGAACACTAAAATGTATATTATTCATACATGATTATGGATAATAATGTTAAGTGGATTAAAAACACACACGCACACACAGCAAACCAAAAATAATATTTCTGAAATATTTTAATTATTAGATTTCTAAGTAAACTTAAAGGCAGGCAAAATGTGTGGTAGATTATATTTTATTGTTATTTTAAATTTATTTATATGAAACATATAACTTGCTGAGAAAGGCACTTTACCTGTGTTCTAATACAAATTTACCTTTACATACACTGCAGAATGTTTAAAATATGATAAGTGTGAAGAGTGTGCTACAGCATTTCTGCTTAAATCGGAGCTGAATCCACCTAGAGAATAAATAAACCTGGTGATCTGACCAAACCATAAATATATAATAAAATGATCATCTGTTTTTAACTGCAGTATTCAGTGTAATCTGTTGCTTATGTGATGTTTTGGTTTAGGACTGAGTGTACCGAGTTATCAACTAGTAAAATGATCCCACCTGTTTACTGTATGTGATTAATTTCAGTGATTTTAAACATTAATAATGTTTAAAAATCATTTATTTTATACTGTTGATGGTATTTTAAAAGGTCATATAGATTTTTAACAAGCAACTGCAAATGTGCATTACAGTGATAATACAGTATATGTGATGATATATTCATGAAATTTCCTTCAAACATTTAGCTTTCCAGCCTATTTGTGTGCTTGTCCCCTACCTGCTTTTGACCTTGATTTCGGCCTGTTATGGCTTACTGGATTTTGACTCTGGACAGTTTCTTGGATTTTGATAATAATCCAAATGTTCAAGCATAATTACCACACTCTGGATTTTGACCCTGGACTGTTAATGGTTTGGAACTTGCTACCCTGCTTACTTTTCTCCATAGCCTTCCTTTATATTTTATAATAAAAGATGAAAAGACTTTTAGCTTTGATTCAGGTGTCTTGAATTTGAGCCTAGTTCCTGAGTAATATTACAATTATTTTAAAAGTACCTATTTTAAAATAACCCATAATGCAGTCCATTTCTTCTTTTTTTTTCCTGACACAAGTAAAATAAACGTATAATTGACGCATGATTACAACAGAAATGGAAGTTCAGGATCTTGCAAATGGACCCAGACTCTTTAGTCTGCCTGAGCAAATCCTTGCATCACCCCACTAGCACAAAAGGCTTACCCTGATTCAATCATATCCACCACACAAATTTAAATGAAAAGCTTGCTTTGAATTAATGTGATGATTTATTTATTCTACAAAAGATATTAGCAATGTCTAGAGACATTTTGGGGGCTGTTGCTCTCACCTGAAAAAGGTCACCCCTACATCTCCCAGACTTTAGGTGTGACCCATCAGCATGTACCAGAGTTGGGTAAAATATGGTCATTTACCTAAGCACTAATACACTGTCATGTTGTTCAAGTAGCAATGTAATTTTGTGTCTTGGGGTTAACACTGCCATCTCTCCATTTGTACAGGTGCCTGTATGGTGATCACAACATTTTAACATACAGTACAGTAATGCAATGTTCCTTCATTGAATTACTTGTTATAGACAGCCTAAGCTATTTAAAAAACTTTTAAGGAATCATTTTTGAAAACATAAAGCTGAACCCACAATATCCAAACCTCAACCATACATTCGAGTTGATATTTAATACATCATGTAAAATAAGAAAATAAAATTGTTTGCTACAGTTTCACATTATAGAGGTTGTTGCTTTACATAAAAAAGGCTATAAAAATATATTTTACATTTACCTTTACATTTAGCCATATGGCAGATGTTCTTACCCAGAACGACTTACAAAAGTGCTTTCAGTTTTCTGTCATTAGATAGATCCTTACACTGTGCTACTAGGCTATTAAGTAAGCACCATCAGTCAAACACTGTTGGGAATTCCACTGTTTTTTTTTGTTGTTGGTGGTGGTGGTGTTTTGGGGTGGGGGGAAAGATTAACTCGAAATATTGAAGAAACAGGTCTTTAGTCATCATTTACGTCATGCACGGACATCTAGAGGAGGTTCATTCCACCACCTACAGTAGGTGGCAGAACAGAAAACAGTCTAGAGGCATGTCTTCCTCGCTCTCTGAGAGATGGTGTGACCAGCCGAGCAGTGCTGGATGATCGGAGAGAACGTGGTGCGGTGTAGGGTGCGATTTGAGCTGAGAGGTACAGTAAGTGGGTATTGGGCTATTCTTTAGTTTTTTGGCCAAGCATCAGCGTTTTAAATTAGCAACTACAGGAAGCCAGTGCAGGGAGCGGAGAAGTGCGGTGGTGTGGGAGAATTTGGGAATATGAAAATTGAGCTATGCAGCTGCAAAT
>JAOVVB010102933.1:0-13004 GCA_028570985.1 Heterobranchus longifilis | reverse complement strand
TCTCCAGGCCTCAACTCTCTGTGATTCAACAGTCAGTCAAGTCTGGGAGTTGGAGAAGACATGTATAACAAGACTCTCTCTCTCTCACACACACACACACACACACACACACACACACACACACTGACTCACACACACACACACGTGCGCTCTCGGCCTGTCAGTCTGAGCAGGAGCTTGGCCGGCCCTGACAGCCCTGTAATCTTTTTACCAATCAACCCTGTGCACTCCCCAACTCACATGTGTCTGTAAGTGTGTGTTTGTGTCTGTAAGTGTGTGTCTGAAGGAAAGGCTTTACTTGCCGGGGTCAGGCACAATTCTGCTCCAAACAATTTGAGTCAAAGGATAATACAGCTCACCCCGATGTTAAAAGTCTCTCGATTATCATCAGCCGCTGTGTCATGAAGTTGGCTGAGATTAAAAGTTGAAGTTTCGAGTTTCAAAACAGGTTTAGTATTGATCAGATGCCACTTTGTGCTGCTGTTGCTGAAAAAAAGGTTGTTCAGAGTTGCAATAGCTCCCGAATGATAACTTCAGCCATTTAGGGGCCCAGGGCCACAAACGAGCCTCAAAGTGCACGCATGTTCTTCGTCGATTAGTCGACTAATCTGTCGTTTTGATCTTAGTAGACTAAGATTTGTCATTTTTATGCTTTTTTCATGCTGAATCTGTGTGTGCTGAAACTAATGAGCACATCTCTGGTAGTCTCGTGTAGCCAGACCTACCGCTGTGTCCGCGCTGGGTGGTAGGTCTGGATTGAATGTCTTTCACTCCAGTATAGTGGAAACAACTTCCTGGTGTGTTTATATTTCTTTAAACCGATCACAGTCGTTACGCTCCGGCTGCAGAGGAGGGACTTTGAGAACCACATGGAGGAGGAACTTCCTCCAGGTCTTCATGCTGACACTGCTTCATAGAAAGCCAGACTAAATCTCTGGTACATCTTGTGTTTTTGTAGTGTTTATATATATTTGAACTTTCCATAAAATTAAACTGTAACAGCACTTTTTTTTATCAAGTCAAAAATTAAATGATTTAGTAATTTTACTGCAGGATGATTGTATGTATGTAAAGACAGTGTTGTACCATATTCTTAGTGCCACAGTGTGGTTTTTGAGAGATGACACTTTCAATATTAACTGGGATAATATATAAGATCCGTCTGAATTCACACCAAGAATCCGGCGATTCGTCTGGAGGTGTGTGTCACTAATGGCCCATTTGTGACGTCCTGTACACACAGACTTTATATTTCACAATTATTGTTTTCCGTCAGAGCGTTGTTATGATCCCGAGATTTCCGAGTGCACTTGAAAGCAGCTTCATTTCACAGCATCACAGAGAAAGAGAGAGAGAGAGAGAGAGAGAGTAAAAAAGATGAAGACGTGCATTGTTTTGCAGCTTTTTAATCAGGTGTTGCACGGACTCCTTGGCAGATAAGTGCTTGTGTTTCCTTTTTTTTACATGTTACATGATTGGTCACCGCAGCGTGACGTCGGCTTGTGTGTGAATCTGTCTCAACTTTTCACCGCAGGCCGCTGCTCCTTTTTTGGGGCTGCAGCCTAAACCCACTACCCACATTCAAGTGAATGGGAAAACTACTGTATATGTCTTTTTAATCATATGACCACTGTTATGCTATGGTGCTGAAAGTCTCCTCTATTTATTGCAGTCATATGCCATTACAACAAGAACATTTCCCACTACCACTAAGGGAAAAAAAATAGAAGCATGCATGGAAATCTGGAAATGTTTTCAGCACTTCAGTCCACATTATTACCATAACTGTGACCAAAACAGGCCATGAGGTAGAACCAGTATGGAAATTTCCCCAAGTACTGCATGAAATTACAGAGGAAACCCTGCTCTGCTCTGATACATTAGTGGAATTTACTTTCTTTCCATGTGGAGTTATTAAGATTCAGACATATAATCTTTACCACAATCCAAAACTGTTGAGGCATTTTACAGAAGCGTTCTACGAGAAGATTTTTGTCTTTTTGACTTCACTAATAAGAATGATGTCGTGTTTTCTGACAGTGTCCTTTCATGTCTCTTTCCCCCGACATCACAGTGAGATTCAGACACTGAAGAGGACCGTCTCTTCCTCACCTCCGGCCACTCTGGACCTGGGCTCCCAGAATACATCTAACCCCTCCTGCACCACCACTTCCTCCACTGACCCTCTTTCTGTGGTATGTGATCAATTTGAATATGTAATGCGCAGGCTTATGTCAATAGTACCAGTGTCCTGCAATAAATAAAAAAAAGTGACAAAGTGAAAGCACGTTTCTTGGTGTAGTTTGACAGAAGTCCAGACATTTGACCCATTAATTCTAACCTAATCTAATTTTACCCTCAGCCTCCTACAGATAACGGCCAGTATCTGGACATCCGGGGGGTTTCAGAGCCTGAATCTAACCCAACCCCCACCTCGAGTCAGAACATTTCACAGCCTCACGCGCAGTCCCACAATAAGCTTAAGAGTCGGCCTCCTGTCCAGTTTGATCAACCTAACAGGTGAGTCCTGAAAATTCTGAATATACTTCCTGTATAGACGGATTTAAATTAGTGGTGTAAATCACAAGTTTCATCACAATATGATATATCGATTCTTTGGACAATGTTATGATATTTGCTGATATCAATCTGCCACGATACGATTATAATTTGATTCAATTCAGGGGCCTGCGATCGATATTAGACAATATCATATGCCCATTTAACACTATCGGTTACATTTATATCAACTCATAAAAAGCAACTAAAATAATGTGACAATTTTATCACTGAACTCTTCCAGACATTTAAATGAAAACCAAACTATTCTTCTAATAAAAAGAATAAAAAATAGACCTCCTGTTGTTCACTATAAAGTGCCACATTTCTCATGTTTAAGTGCATTTTTTTTATCAGTTAACTTAAAGGTTCCATTCAAAAACTTTATTAATCCCACTTGGGACAATTAGTTATGAGCAGCTTGTACAGAAACATACAACAATATACAAACAGACCAATACACCAAGGAGCTAAAATGCGGAATAAAAATCTATAAATAAATACCGGTAAATGTTTATCTATTTAAAAGTCGTATTACAAGCAGGCAACACATAAAGACACCCCTGATGGCAACAGAGAAAATTCACAAGCAAGAACATTATCTGAAGAAGCCAAAATGCTTACTGCTTTCCAGAGGATTTGTGCAAAAATAATTTAGGTCTCATTGTTTCACTCTGATGATTTTAGAAAATATTCTAACAATGCTGTTCGGGCTGTTTCTGTCTTTGACTGTGAGGCTGTGAAACCAGCAAATAAAAGAAAAGTGTAGAAGACTCAATACAAGATTGATAAAAACAACAGAGGATGACGGGTCTGACAGAAAGAGAATTTAGTTTTCAGAGAAGTTGCCTCTTCTTCACAATCGCCTCTGTGTTCACACCAAATTTAAGATGGAAGCCAAAATGGAAGCCAGATATGTGTATGATTTGACAATTTCCACATTTTCACTGTGAATGATGCACTCCAGCTGCATCTCTGCTATGTCTAAAAATATTTAGACACATTTAAGTCCAAGAAATGAACTCAGTAAGAGCATCCCTGTGGTCTCATTCAGAAGTGACAGCACTGCAGTGTTGGAACATTTGACAAAGTTGCTGCCCTCCTGTCCTTGATTAGCTTTTAATTAATATCATGGGAATTTCAATATTAAGGCTTATCTTAAAGATGATGATTTGTATCGATGTTTTCACTCTGCATCAATGATATTGGGCCGTTGATTTGATGAATTTATCGTTACACCCCTAATAATAATACACTAGAAAAAAATGACACTCCTTGTGTCAATAATGTATCTGTTGATGGTGCGTTGCTCGGTGCTCTGTATGGACGATAAGTTAGATTCTCTAACTCTTACACATTTTGCTATGAGGTACTTGAATCTAGAATACAGAAAATTATATTTCAATCGACTCAGTACCTACCTGTTACAGCCACACAGCCCATCACAGTGCAGTTACTAAATGTAACCACTAGATGGAGGTAGTTATCAGCCTATGTAGCCACAATGGTCGGTACAACAGCAGTTACTGGCTGCTCTCTTGAGTAAAAATGTACTTAATCTCCTCAGAGCACACAGCAGTCCTGGTGGGAATTGAACTTTTGACTTTTGGTCATGCATAAACATCTCTTACCACTATCCCACCCATGCTGTAGTATATTTAGTACACCGTCATCTAGTGAATCACACGGTCAATGGAATACTTTTTCCTGATATATTTCCCCTTTATAATATGTTTAAATTAATGTACAGTTCCAAAAAATAAGTGGCAAAATACAGTTAATCATCACCTGCTATTGAACAGGTCCCAGTGCTGCTGCAATGTCTTGCAGCCAAACTCCACCTATCTATAGATTTTTTTATTTTTTATTTTGTTTTTTTAAATGCACAGCAGTGACTCAGGAGAATGGCCACACTAAGCTCTCTGGCAGGAAGGTCCAATCCTCAATCATTCAGTGGTCAGGGCAATCTCCACAGATTCAGTGGTGCAGACTGTAGTTACTGTTTTTGTTTGTGGTGTCGCAGGAAGTTATCCCCGGCTTTCCAGCAAGCCCTGCTGTCCTTCTGCAGAATGTGCTCCGACAGCCGTCTGGGAGCAGAGGTCAGCACACTTTTCACGTAGACTCACAAACAGTGCATTTACGACAACATACAGTGCAGTCCATAACGTCCCTCTCATTTCCAGGTGTCTCGTATAGCAGACAGTGAGGAGAGTGTGATGTTAATGCTGGGCCGCTGCCTCCCTCACATCGTCCCAAACGTCCTTCTTGCTAAACGAGAGGTAACCCCACTTCTTCTTCTGCTGCTCCTCTTCTCCTCCTCCTCCCTGTACCTCCTTTCATCATTGTCATCATCACAGGCGTCTGCTCGTAGGATCCAATAGATACACACACAGCAGCAGGGCTCAGCAAGGTAAAACAAAAAGTATGGGAAAGTTTGCAGAGACACATTTACAGCTTACAAATTCCTATCCAAACTGTGTCTTCATGGATGGGCAGTGAACCAATTCTTAACAACCTTTGCTGAATAAACATGATGAAAATGTTTTGTTTTTTTGGTGATTCATGATTTCACTATTTGCTATTGTGAGCAAGATTTAGTTGTGTTTGCTTGAAAGAACACCACCCTCTTCTTCTTTCGTTCTAACTAACATGCAATGAAGTGTCCAGTGATTCTAATTGGTGTGATTGCTGGTTTGTTTATGATAATCATACTAATATCTCAAATCTAATACTGTATACTAACGCTGCAGATCTGGGGGTCACAAGGAGAAAAGTGCTGTGTCTTCTGATAGCAAGCCATATGAATAAAGAGCTCATTTAGACATTAGCGGTGCCAAACATAGACTTTCGTAACCTGCAAATACCCAGCTGACTTGTGTCTATCTATTGATTGGGAATTTTCACCTTCTTTTATGATGTTGCGTTTGTTTTCACCAGTGTCGTCATCATCATTTCTCCTCCACTGTTTTTGTCCCCCACTCACGTTTGCTGTCATTTTGCCCTCACTGGTTTTATTTTTACTCTTCTCTTTTCGTCTCACTCATTCTCTCACTCTCATGCATGCCTCTCTTCTAGAGAATGGTTGCACATCTTTGCCAGGTGAGTCTTTCACGCACTCATCTGCATGGTTCTCACATGACCTGTAGACCTAAAATATGTAACCAATGCCCAGCTCCTGTTGGCTACAACTGCTGCCACATTATGGTCTAACTTGCCAAAATGATTATCTTTTTTTTTTTTTTTTAATTAGCAGTAGCTCTGATATTTCTGTAAAGTGCTAATGGCTGTCGTTATGCTAACTCGCATTATCATAAAAGGAAATATGAAAATTGATTTATGCCAAAATATGAACTAATATGCAAAATTGAGTTTAGGTATGCAGTTTTAGCCTTACAGCAGGTGGGTCGTGTACTGTCTCTTAAACCCAGTGTATCTTCACTCTATCCTCTCCTGATTGGTTCCCTGTTTGATTTATTTGCTGAAGTGGCTTTTGAGATTCTGGAGTGATTTTAATTAATCTGATAACATTTTCTAGCAACCTATTTAACAGTAGCTTTATGCTATATAATCTTATGGCTAAATAAAACCAAAGAAAAGTATGTTTTTTTTATTTTTGAGCAGTGGTGTACATTCACTCATGTACAGTTTTGAGGGAATTGTACTTTACTCGAGTACTGTTACGTTATGTTACTTTATACTTATACTCCACTACATAGGGACATATTGTACTTTTTACTCCACAACATTTATTTGACAACCAAGTTACTTGTTACTTTGCAAATGTATATTCATAATACATAATATAAATCAACTAACACATGATCATATATTATTATAGGTTAAGCTGCCCAGCAGTATATTGAAATAAGCTCCACATTTACCAGCTGCAACATTAAAGTGATGTACACACTAATACATCAATAATTATAATCCTGTAATATAATATATATTATTCTGAAATAGGCCACTCTACATAATGAGTACTTTAAGTATATTTGTATGCTAATACTTTTGTACTTTTACTTATGTAAGATTTTGAATGCACTTACTTAATATTTCTACACTAAGTAAAGTATCAGAATACTTCTTCCACCACTGGATACGAGGTGTGCAGTGATTCCAGGTAACCAGCTTTCTCCTTATAACTGTTATAAGTTATAGTATAACTTGTAACTGTTGGGGAATGTGTTTGCTTTGTTGAATGTTGATTTCTTTCGTGAGGAGAGAAGAGAAGGAGATTTTAAAATAGATAAGGCATCAACAAGTAATTACTCCTTGTAAGCTCTAATGCAGACAACAGCACAGGTGTGCACATAACTGCTTGCATGCAATTTGTGTCTGTGTGTCCGTGTGTGTACAATTACTACAAGCTTTAATTTTGCACACACAGTGTGTTGAAACTCGATAAGACACAAAATGGGGTGTTTGAAAGAGGTAAGTCTGGTTGGAGTAGTTCTCTGTCGGGCTGCTTTGCATGTCACAGTGGTTTTATTGTTTTAGTCAACCTCTGACAGTTATGGAGAACTTAATCTCTTTGCTAAATCAAGATAAACAAACTGAGGGGCGACGATGACAGAGATTAAAAGCACAGCAGAACATCTCAGCCTCTGGGTCTGAGTGGTGTGGACTTTGCACTATAACCGTTAGATTCACCAAGCATGACAGTGCACGCATGCACGCGCACACACACACACACACATGCACATACACACACACACACACACTTCCATCCATCTTGCAACTTGAAGCTTTCTAACCACCACGAGCCTGGAGGCACACCTTTAGTTGTCTGAATGTGACACCCACTTAAGAACAAAAGGTGTTGAAACTCTGCTTGCCACCTGGCAGTAATATCAGACACTGTAAATCATTAAACATTATGGTTTCTTCAATATAATGCCATGTGCTCGTATTTTCCTTTTCTTTTGGTGAAAAAGCCTTGATTTGTCGTCATTTGCTACAGCACTATTTTCTTAATCCCATTTAATATAAGAAAAGCTTGTGTCTAGGCTTTCCAAGAAGTGGTATAACTATGAAGAAAGTAAATGTATGCTGTAACAATTGACTTCCTTTTTCTACCGGCCAGATTAACTGTGATCTTTAACGAACTACAGGCAAGACAAAGAACATTGACAGTTTTATCAGGGCTGTTACAAGACAAAAGATTAGGAGTTGAGTTATAACTCAAAAATGACAGACTTTGTTTACATTCTGCTGTGTGTTTGTTCTCGAGCTGTGGTTTGTCTGATAATGCAGTAGAAAGTCAGTATGGATTAAAAGGATTGAAAATAATATGCACCTGGAGGAGAGAAGCCTATGCAGCAAGTGGAAAAAAACAAAAAAACATAATACATAGAAAGACATAGTAATGCTGCATTGTATAGACATTTACTTCTGCTACAGACGAGATATTCATCACTGGAAATCCCCTGTGTTCTTATTTTCTGTTGATGTTAATACCAGCACTTCATTTGATTATTTGAACATGAGAACAAAGTGTTAAATAAAGATTTGATACGAGTTGTTAAAGTCCCAGTGGGAAGTTAGAGCGTCTTTAGCTTCTGTACTGTGGTGTATTTGAAACTGAATATTTAAGCGGTGTACAGTTCCCTCAAATCCTTTGCATTTGATTGGACCGCTTAAAAGTGGGCGGGCTTAGAGTTCAGCCAGAGGACCTTAGCTCTGTGCCGCTAAAAGTTGCAGATTTCATTACGTAAGCACGTCACATTTTGTTTCACAGGAAGAAAACATGATTCGATTTTGATCGATTTTGATATGAAAATACAAGGAAATTATTTTTGTAAATTCTTTTGGCATATATTGTTAAATAGGTGCACAATATGACCAGGGATGTGATCTAAAATGGTTAAAAAGGCATTTTTAATTTCCTCTCGACATTAAAGTGGAACGTGAATATGGAAACCTTTGGATGCAGGATCTTGCACGTAGTGGTCCTTGGACTGGAATGTGCAGTTGCTCTGCTCTTTGAAGTAAAGCATGGCGTCGTGCTGTCCACTCTACCTGCCCACAATGTTTATCCAGGTCTGGTCAGATGTTTAACCTCCTGAAGGAGTCTTCACATCAGAAACACAGGAGTTCACACAGAAATAGAACAGGGTCAGCGTGGGTTCTGACTCTTCAGATGTGTGCTGAATTCCTTTATTTGTTTTATCACGCCAGCACTGTTAAGTCTCCAAAAAATGTCTCTTGTGAAGATGTATGCTATTTTTTTTAGAGGCCAGGGCAGAAGATTATTGAATGTGACAGTTAAATTTGCTTGAATCCAGTTAATATGCATGTTTTTTTGCTGTTTTTTGACGCTTGAACTGATTTCACCCATACTGAACTCACCATGTAACCACTTAAAATGACCCTCTGATACTTAAATGTCATATTTTTACTTTTTAAAAGATAGCCAACATGGCACTGACTTCAGTTGGCTGGTCCAGCATGGAGCGAGTGACTCATCACAGCCTATCTTTACCCAAAGTGTCAGGTCCATCTGTCCGTCCAGCGTTGGGGTTTTGCTCGTTCTTCCAGCACTTGGCAGGGAACTATGATATCTTCCTGGAAAAAAAACAAAGTTTGTTTGAAAAAAAAACATATTTTTAACTCTGTATGCACTCTCTAATTTGGGTGTGTGTGTGGCGGGAATTTAGGGCTGACCACAATTTGGCCATGGAGGCCCTGTATCAAGGGCAGCTGAGCTCTC
Organism: Heterobranchus longifilis; assembly: GCA_028570985.1. NCBI lineage: Eukaryota > Metazoa > Chordata > Actinopteri > Siluriformes > Clariidae > Heterobranchus > Heterobranchus longifilis. The sequence goes on along the minus strand of JAOVVB010102933.1, from coordinate 3,733 downwards.
TCCCCTCTGGCTGGAAGGGCCATAAACTCTGTCTGAACTCTGGGATAAAGCTGTGTTGTAGTAGGAGAACTAGTGCAGTAGGTATGCGTGTGTCTGTCTAAATGCAGCTGTGTCAGGGTGTGTGCATGCACTATTTCAGTTTCTACAGTACGTGGCTCTAATTGTATGTGCGTGACTCCAAAGCCAAATGAGTCACGGTAACACCAAAGAGGTACTGAAGGTAAGCATGTTTGTGTTAATGGACTCCTGCTGGTTTCAAAGGTGACCCCCTGTGTTTATTTCTCCCTGTGACTTTCCAATTTTCTCTCCTCTTTTTAAGAAACACCTTCTCCTTCACCTTTCCTCCCCCCTGTCCTCCATAGACTTCCAGGCCTGCTTGACTGCTCCTGACAATCCTTTCCCTGTGTGTTTTCAACCTCCCTCTCCTTTTGCAAAGCAATCTAAACTGATGCCACATCTCTCTCTCTCTCTCTGTTTCTCCTTCAGGAGTTGATCCCACTCATCTTATGTACCGCCTGCCTTCACCCAGAGCCTAAAGAGAGAGACCAGCTCCTACACATCCTGTTTAACCTAATCAAGAGACCGGATGATGAGCAGAGGTGTGTATGTGTGTGTAGATGGAACAGTATGCATTATTTTCTGACCAAGATACAATTCTTTAGCCCCAAGACAACTATGAGTTTATCCAGCAGCGTGTTCTCATGTGTTTTCTGTGTGTGTGTGTGTGTGTGTTTCCAAAGACAAATGATCTTGACGGGGTGTGTTGCGTTTGCGAGGCACGTGGGTCCCACGCGTGTCGAGGCTGAACTACTTCCTCAGTGCTGGGAACAGGTACGGTGCATACACTGCAGGTGGCCTTTGTTATTGAATATGATGTCACTGATTTTCTGCAATGGTAATACAAAGAGGGCTTCACCTACGCTTGCTCCAAAATGAAAACCAGTACTCCCCCCCATTTTTCATTTTTTTCATGTTTAGGGCTGGAACTGACAACTATTTTCATTATTGAGTAATCTGCCAATTATCTTTTTGATTACTCTGTCTATAAAATGTCAGAAAATACTCCCAGGTGATGTCTTAATCGTTGCGGCTCTCTTGTTTTTTTTTTCCTTAAGCTTTCTTTGACACTTAATTTCCATGTCATGGGGGATGTATTTCAGTATAAAGACTAAAGCATTTATATTAACCATGGTTATTTGTATTGTTGTGTCTACTTTGCCTCATACATATGTAGATTTGACAATACAAAAGGAAACTACATCTGTTTCACAAGAAATGTTCAAAGCTGCTCTTCAAAAATATTTCATTGTGTGCCATATTGGAAATTCATCTGTTTTGTCTTTAGTGAGCATGCCACTCAATGTTGTTGTGATTGCATATTCTAACTCAGAAAATCATTATCTAAATGGTGTCCCTGACATATATATCGCAGTCTTGTTTTTATTGCCACCTGTGTCACCTCATGCAGCACATTTATGGGAACAACAGCTGCCAGCAGTTTGGAGGCTGAGAATCTGCCTAGAATCACCAATAGCGGTTTCCACAGGGTCAGCATGTTGACGATACTAAGTTGTTTCCATTCCACGGTGGCTGCCCTCCAGTCGACTTCTTCCCTCCTTTCAACTTCTGTTTCTTTTAACACTTTTTTCCTCTAAAGTTTGCTCTCTTCTTCTGCAGATTAACCACAAATATCCAGAGAGGAGATTGTTGGTGGCAGAGTCATGTGGAGCCTTAGCACCATACCTGCCTGTAAGAACATATTGTGCATACAGAATTTAAAAAAAGAGAGACTTTACATGAATATAGATGAATAAAATCTAAATGAATTATCTGTCCCTGGCCGTCTTGTTTTCTGTCTCTGCAGAAGGAGATCCGGAGCTCCTTGGTGTTGTCCATGTTGCAGCAGATGCTCGCTGAGGACAAGGCTGACATGGTCAGAGAGGCTGTGGTCAAGAGTCTGGGTATCATCATGGGTTACATAGATGACCCTGACAAGTACTCCCAGGTTTGTGTGTTATGAGAGGAAAGTGTGTCAGAATGTAATATAAAGTGGTCTACTTTCAGTTTCTCATACAGCAGCGTACAGCAATGATGTTAGGGGTTATTGTTAGCTGTTTCTGTAAAATGCTTGGGGTTAAGTCTTCATGCTTATCTCATGCACATCAACATGTGTGTGTGTGTGTACTTCAGGGTTTTGAGCTGATGCTGCTGTCACTTGGGGACCCATCAGAGCGGGTGGTCAGTGCAGTCCACCAGGTCTTCATTCCTGCCTTTGCCGCCTGGACCACAGAGCTGGGCACCCTGCACACTGCACTCATCCCTTCTCTGTTGGCACGTATAGAGAAACTACTTATGGTAAGTGCCTGTGTGCCTTTCTCACCACCTTGTGACAGTAAAAAAGTGAGTTTGTTGAGCCAAAGACATCCAAATGTTGTGTAAAACGCTGTGTGTTCTAGACATGTAATGTGCAGTAAATTAGAGGGAAAGAATATTCAGAGCAAATGTGTAGCAACATGCTGTAAATATGTACCAGAAAATCATTCATAAACATTGTAAGGAAAACTATCCAATACTACGGGTATGTGTATTTTGAATATGTGTATAGTCGACCCTATAAAGAACTCTAGATGGACACACCATATAAACAGCCTTGTGTTCTCCCTGAAAGTTATGTTGATGGTATTTACAATACATGTATCTGTGCAGACACTTAATTTCCAAGTGACAGATCAAACAATAAATTGCACTTCCTCGCTTTAGTTTTTTCTCTTTTCTCTTCGATGCCTCCCTCTTTGTGTAGCAAGGAGAACATGGTCTGGATGAACACAAGCTACACGTGTTCCTGTCTGCCCTGCAGTCTCTCATCCCTCCTCTGTTTGCTGTGGTGCTGCAGAACGCACCCTTCACCAGCAGAGCCAAACTCAACGGAGACATACCTCCAATAGAGGGTAGGACAACTACACACACACACACAGAGAAGTAACAAGTAGAAGTAGTTATTCTTAAAGTTTTCCTTTCTTTTCCTGTGTCTTTGGTCCTGCAGTGACCCGGTTCCCCAGGCCGGCTTCTCCCCTGCAGGACGTGGCAACCATCATCGGCAGCAGGGAGATGCTGAGCGCCCTGCTGCTCCTCTACGACCACCAGCTAGAACATGAAGGAACCACCGGCTGGGACAGCCTGCTATGGGTGGTCAACCAACTGTGAGAAATACACACACACGTCACACATATATATATATATTTATACATGTATAGCTTGGTGCATGGTATCACAGAAGCATACACAAACAGTCGCACACTGATTTCATCTGTCTGCTCTGTCTCCAGCCTTCCGCAGCTCATAGAGATCGTGGGTCGTATCAATGTGACGTCATCGACCTGCGTACACGAGTTCTCTCGCTTCTTCTGGAGGCTCTGTCGCACCTTCGGCAAGATTTTTACCAACACTAAGGTAAAAGTTTGTGACTCTGAGGGTACAAGAAAACTGTGCTACTAACCACAGCACATTTTTTGCCTTTATGAGATAGCACAGCCGAAGATTGACAGGAAAGGGGAGAGAGAGGGGATGACACGCAGCAAAGTGCTGCAGTTAGGATTTGCACCAACACTTTGGTTTTTAAAGTTGGAGGAGTCTCTCTTACCTTATCTCACTCTACACTTAAAAATCTAAAAATAGTCCACACGTTTTAATTTTTCGGATTACTGAATTTTTTAATCCATTTCTAGTGCACTAT
>JAOVVB010102923.1:0-13004 GCA_028570985.1 Heterobranchus longifilis | reverse complement strand
AAAGGCATATGTAACTTTATCCTAAAAAACACAATGTATAGACTAATATGAAAGTAATCCTTCTCAATCATCACTTATGAGCCACTAGAAGTATGTGATGTGTATTCAGATCCTTTACTTAAGTAAAAGTACTAATACCACACTGTAAAAATACTCTTTTATGAGTAAAAGTCCTGCATTGAAAATGTTACTTAAGTAAAAGCACGTAATCAGGAAAATGTAATTAAAGAATTAAAAGTAAAAGTACTGCAATCAGAAAAATGTCCCCCGTGACTGTTATACTATTATATATGATATCATTAGATTATTATTACTCGTGCATGAATGTAAAAGAAGAATTTTATTGTTTTAGTTGGTTAAGGTGGAGCTCATTTTGAACTATTTTGTATAAAACTGTAACTCGTGATTATTATGGATTATTATGGATCGATTGATTGGTTTGTAAAAATTCTAAAAATAGTGTCCAGCTGACAGTACAAAATTCTCAAAATTATATAAAGAAATTAGCAAGTTATCTTTTCCATCAAATGTTTTTGCATGAAAATGACTAACAATTATCAAAACAGTTGCCAATCATTTTATTTTAAGTTCTTCATATGTTTTGGATGCAAAATCTTAATTTGTAAAGTAACTTGTAACTAAAGCTGTCAGATAAATGTAGTGAAATAAAAAGTACAATATTTCCCTCTGAAATGTAGTGGAGTAGAAGTATAAAGTAGCATGAAAAGTAAAGTACAAGTACCTCAAATTTGTACTTAAGTAGAGCACTTGAGTAAATGTATCAATAGTTACATATTATGCCTCTAAGAGTCTAGTTATGAATTATTCAGTGACGGGAGCAGGTGGCAGGTAAACGTCGGGGGTAATTCCCTCACCGTCTTTGAGGTCTGGCTGGCTGAGGTGCAGGTCTTGGCAGGTGCGTGCAGGGCTGTCCTGGGTGCCCAGAGGGAATCGCATGGTCTCGATCTCCTGTCGCAGCGAGTTGAGAGAGCCGAAGATCTCCTCCATGCCTTCGCTTCCCATCAGGAACTCGGCGCCGGTGGCGTCAGACGCAGGCATGTCGGCGTCGGTGTCGGGGAGCAGCTGGCTGGCGTCGATCGAGCGCTTGGATTTGGGACTCCTCTGGATGGGCAGGGGCTGGATGACCTCGCCTGGTGGGCCCTGGGAGGCGAGTTTAATCAATCAATGAATCAATCAGCAGTGAGGTGCAATGAAGTGAGGAGAAGTTAAAGAGCCCCTCTCGTGAAAATCTACTTTTTAACTTTGTCTATATGGTGTTTTCTATTTGCCAACAACAGACTCAAAACTCAGGATTCAGACAGCCAGGTTTTATGACATCATAAGTACCAAGGTTTAGGTTGCAAAGGGGTGGAAAGTTTCCAGTAAATTTCCAGAAATTTTATGTACATTTTCCATGGGAAGTATAGGTATTGTTTTTGGTATTTTGATGTGTTTTTTATGGTAGAGGCCGATATTTAAAAAAACTGGGGGGTCTAAAAAAACAAACAAACATTCCATCCATCCATCCATTATCTAACCCGGGGTCTAACAGGGTCTAGAGAATACATTTATTTTATTCAACATTTTTAATTCAACGAAAGAATCCAATAAAGTTCTACTCACAAATAGATGGAGTCAAAAAATGTCATTTTAAAAATGTGTAATAGAAATGTTTGCATGCATATCTGCTTATGAGAATACAAAATGTTTATATTTATGTCTGTATATGACAAGGTAAATACAGTTAGTATTAATTACCCAAAAGTATCTTGTTTATTCCCGTTAATTACCATATATTCCCGTTAATTCCCATGGAAAGTTTCCAACTTTGAATATTGCAACATTTTGCAACCCTAATGGTAAATGCATTGAAACCAGAGCCTGAGGAATTTTATCAGCCGATATTGGCCGATCACAGACATATCGGTATCTATCGGTATCGGCGTATATGTTTTGTGCCGATATTAAATTTTTACAGAACATACAATGCAGAAAACAAAGCTCTGAGTGATTTAACAATTGGTGTCATTGTGTAGTTTTGACTGATACTGAACATACAGTACTGATGTTTATTTAGCTTTTTATTTTATTTTTATTTATTCTTTATTTTCACAGTGTTCAGTTCTACAACTGGTTGACAATGTAATACATTGTATGTATAATAACGTTAAAATATTCTTTAATAAAGTTAGTTGCGGTCTGAAAAATCCCAGATTGCTCTAATTGAAATGGCCCGGGATACACACGTGACTGTGTCCGCTTTTCAAAATAAGGTGTTAACACAGAGTATATACATAATACATACATAGAAATAAGATTAATTTGATTATATTCATCACATGAAGTATAAAACATGTTAAATGTGTCCCTTATAAATTAAGAAACCCAACTAAATTGTGAGGGAAATTACTGCTTTCTGTAATTTTGGGTTGCAGGAAACTGACTGCTGACTAATATCAAAAGCACGCATTTTACTGTATCAATTTGGAGAATTTCCAAAAATGAAAGTCCCATATTCCCAAACACTGGAGAAACACTGAATATAGTCATGGTGAAAGAAAACAAAGAGGGGGGCTGTGATAGACTATGAAACATATTGATTAGTACCATTACACTGCATGCAATATCTTCCTGTCACCTTTCCTCTTACACAAACGCACAATGCAGGAGATAAGACAAAGTGTGAGAGGGAGAGGGGGGTAGAAAACGGGGAAAAGTATTGCGGAGGAAGAGAGAAGAGGGATCGATCTGTTTTTAACAGCCAATCAATTTAACAACTCTGTTAATGGAGACACAGGGAGTTTGGGGGCATGGTAAATGGGTGGGAGAAAACCTTAAAAGCCAAGTTGATACTCTGGCGTACTTTGTGTAACAGGGTGCAAGCAGGATGTCCTTGACTATTTTATAAACAGTCTTGGATTTAGATAAAGAGTTAATGTTTCAAGGAAAATGTAATCTGTTTTTTTTGGAGTACACAAATTACCGATAAAACCTCATGAAAGGCTTTGTTTTTGTTCTAAGAATTTGAAACTTCCTGAATCCTGGTTTTGGGTGCTCGAGTGGTTCTTCTGGTTCCTGCTGCCAACCCCCGAGAGAACAAAGAGTGTGAATGTCATAAAGTGCCACTTCACAGTGAGGAGTGCTGACATGGAAAAGCTTCTGTTCTCATCCTCGCCACTACTATAAGATCGATAATGATAGATGCCCACAGCTCAAGTAATTGAAGCCACCTTATCTTACAGGTCCTGTTAGAAGCCTGTGCGGCTTTTAGTCAGAGATCTGAAAGTGACCCTCGTCAGCCTCTCCTCTCCGTCATGACCCTGATGAATCAGAGAGCGCTTTAGCCTACACCACACACACAAAAAAAAATATCTATGTTGGTGCTTCCCGTGGCTGCAGAATGCATTACAATCCCTGTCAGTTTTTACAGTGCGTGGGTAATGCTGGGATTTGGAGGCTGCTGAGCGTTGTGGGAGACAATCCAGCTGTTTGGGAGAGAAGGGGGGGGGAGTTTCCAGGCAAAGGAGATTCACTAAACAGGATGATTATGTCAGGAACAGACTATGGAGGAGCCAGAAGGGAAAAAAAAAAGTCACCCGCAAACACACACATAGATTACCAAGACACTTACTTTGCTGTGGATTCCTCGTCATACTTGGTCTTCAAATCAAAGAGCTCGGCCTGAGTTGTTTCAAGTGCTGTGAAAGACGGGAAAAGAGTCGGTTATGAATTTCCCTCCTGCAAGTCAGCTTTCAAATGAGGAACTTATATCCAAATAGGGTTGCAGCAATATACCACTTTCACGGTATACCGAGGTATGAAAATTGATGATTATCATACTGTGTACATTTGCTTATCTTCCTGTATTGAAAAAAAAATATTTAATTTATTTTCAAAAGGGAGACTTTTTACACAAACTTCCATTAAAAAAAAAAGGTTTCAAGTTGCAATTATAATACAGCATTTGTTCACTCACAAAACCCTTCTGTTTTCCTTCCTTTAAGGCTCATTGTAACTGATAATAATATTAATAATATTCTTGTGAAACTGTGATATTTTCTGAGATAGTTATCGTACTGTGAACCTCCATACCACCTTATACCCAAGTAAGAACAATACTATTTAAAGGCCTGAAAAAATATTTTTTAAACAGCTTCCTACTGCAGTTTTTACACACAATTTTCTGACAAAGATTTTGGTTATTTCATGAGAGATTTCTGTGTTTGTGTTGTTGCCTGTGCTTTTCTCTTGAAGTTGTGGGGTTATTTACTTATGTTGCTAGGCAACTGTCGATCTGATCAAACCACACCCACCTAGTTCAGATGAACCAGATTAAGTTTTAAACATGGCTAAAGATGTTTTCTTACAAACTTTAGCAATGAATGAACATTCAATGAGAAGTACTGAGAAGTACTAAAACAAAGTTTTCAGAGGCCAGGGTTCATACAGCTTTTTAAGAGTAAAAATCACACACTCTTCAAGTACTTTTCAAGGTACCTAAGCCAAACGTTTCCAGACTATTGAAGCCTTTATCTAGCCTGGAAACCTTTCTGCTAAGATCATGTTTCATTCACTTGCATTATCGGTCTGGCCTCCCTCCCATTCAAACGGAATTCCATCGACTAAAAACTTGTAGATCCAATCACAACCGTTCATCTCACAGGAGGCGGGTTTAAGATGATGATTGACAGCCCACAGCTTCTCCTCCCCACAGTCTGTGAGAATCTAGCTGCTGCCGGTACCCATTCACGCAATGCTCAGGAAACTCACACCAAACTGTGAAACTAGGCAGTGCTGATCAAATATGAATCAAGATTCTGTTACTGCATTGCCTATTTTTCAGAAACGTATTTTAGTGTTCTGTTGAGCTGCAAAATGAGAGTTTGTGCCGACCACATGCTGGTGTTATGAATGAAGGAGTTACTATGTTAACTGCCGACTTTCAGCAGAAATTCAGATCAAACGGTCAAAGTAGACCGTGCTGATTAAATATGAATCAAGATTCTGTGACTGCATTGCCCATTTCTCAAGTTTTCAGAAACACATTTTAGTGTTGTGTTTAGCTGTAATTTGAAAACTTTGGTGAGCAGGTCGCCATTGTTCTCACCCTTCAAGGTTGTAGCACCGCTGCAACCTGCATGTGCATTGCTCTGATTGGTTGTAGAAAAAACAAACTAATACACATTTAGAGAATTAGTCTGGCGATGCCAGGCTAAGGGTTTGCACTGCGCTGCAGATTCCCTGGACTTGGAATAATCTTAAAAGTCTAGTCCCCTTGGAAAAATGTAAAGCCATGTTAAAAGTCCATGTACCTGAGAAATACAACTGCTTTATTTGTGCAGGATTTAGTCTCTTCCTTGTGTGTTTGATGATTGTATTTCCTGTCTGTGTTTTATTTCTATTCATGCCAGTTCTCCCTGGTTAAATAAACATTAAATAATTAAAACAATTAAATTAAATCTAACTCTCCACCAGAAAGTAAATAAATAATAATAAGTATTTCCCAAATGTCAGCGTAGTTCTTTAAAGCTCCAAGGTGGTGCCTTTTGGACTAACATGAGAGTGCAGTTTCAGAGCAGAGCACGTTGGTGTTGGTCAGAGTGGAGGTGAAGCTTTCATCTGTTGGTCTGCTCCTCTTTGCTAAGTGCAAAGAAAGTGGTGTTGTGTATTTGTGCGGTGGAGTAGCCGTTGGTGGTGCTGCACTGAAGCTCTGTGCCCTAGTTTACCCCAAAATATCTCTCCATCCCTGCCTGTCTTTCCTCACTCCTTTTTCCAATCAGTTTTCTCCTTCTTCCATCCTCTTCTTCTTCTTCTTCTTCTTCTTCTTCTTCTTCTTCTTCTTCTTCTTTTCCTTCTTCTTCTTCTTCTGTCTCTCTCTTTCTCCGGCCTCCTCTCTGCCACTCTCTGGCCCTTCACTCTCCCTCGGTGTCCAGAAGAAAGGGGTGGTGCATTCCAAAAGCCTGGAGACCATTCCCCTCTTTCAGCCAGTGGCCCACAGAGTGACAGAGGAATTAGAATAAGAATAGCTGTCCATTCACCCCAGTGCCCCAGTGACGAGCTGGAGGGAGCGAGGGAGGGAGGGCCACACGGAGGGAGCTGGAGGGAGGAGAGCAATGAAGGGGGGTCCCGCACATTGCATTCCCATTGGCCGGCGGCGTTCCCTCTGTTTTTACATCGCTGCCATCAGTTGTGCTTTCAAGTTTGTTTTACACATTCTGGCGCACATACACACCACACATGTGCATGCACGCGTAAATGTACACATTGGGGTTCAGGGCCTGCACACGTGCACACTCGGACACGGGACTCTACGCGCACATTACACACTGTCAGACGAAATTGGCCTACGGAGACAGAGTGAGCAACCCTGACCACGCAGTGCAGAGGAGAGTGAGGTGACCTGTGGCTGTGTGAGTATGAAGCTAGAAACAGTTATCGCTGGATTGATAATGAGTATTACACTTTTACTGCACAGTTTTCTCAGTGGTTTACGTATTTGTATAACATCAGCTGAAACTGCCTGAAAATTAAGGCCTACATATTCTTGTATTTTTGGCAGATTAGTCTTTTGGTGAACATTTTCCATTAAAATGTGACCTTGTGCTGTCAGCACCTCTGTAGGTCGCCTTTAGCTAAACTGTAAACTCTTGTAACTATGTAGCTGTTAAAATGTAACAATGGTGTTGTAGTTTAACAGTGCAGCAAGTGCTGTTTCAATGGCTCGTGGCATATGCTTCATTTAAAACAAAGTTCATTACTGTTATGATAATCGTAGTATTTATGATCATAGATGCTCACCTTCATGTCTCTGAGCTGCTTTTAGATCTCATAGTGTAGCGTAGGAAGGTTGTTTGTATTGTAATATTCTTGTTTTAAATAGTTTACCAGTTGCTTACAGCTCTTCAGTGGCAAAGAGGCTTCACAATTCTTTGCAGATCTCTCAGACACAGACTGTAGAGCCCTCTTCACCGGGGCTGTAGGGGTAAAAGAGGGTTTATATATATATATATTTACCTTATCTCAAATACTCTATTGCGAGCCCACGAGGACCCTGATGGATGGAAAGATGGACCCATACCCTCTATCTAAAAAAAAAACAACAATCTCCATACACAACACAACGGTCTTTATTTTAGACAAAAACATTTTGTCTTGTAGATGAAAAGCAGCATTTTATCTTGGTCCTAACTAATTATAACACATTTTTCTGCTGTTTAAATTACAGACAGGCCTAAGCATAATCAAATATAGTTTCTCCATGTTCCACTTTTGCATCCTGCGCTTTTTCCTCACTTGTGTCTCTTCTCTCCTCTAGAAATATAGAAAACCTCTGTTTTGAAAATCTGACAATGCATGAAGCATCACTTTAACTTGAACTGAAGACAGACTTTACATGGCAACGAGCTTCTCTGCATAGCAACGGTCTGTTCTTCAGAAATAACAGACCTCAATGGAGTACCTGCAGAGTATCCATGGACAGTATAATCTGAATATTAACAAGAGCCACAAGTAAAACAAATGTAGTTTAAATTAGCCAAAGGTATTGTCATCCCTCAAGGTTAAAGGTAATATTAGCATACAGCAGCACAGAAAGTTGAGATTTATATGTTATATCAAGAAAACAATTACCTTATTGTTGTGGATGCAGTCAACAACTTAATACACATGTAAATCCGTTAAACCGAGTGTTGACACGTTGTGGGGCCCCTCCTCCTTTGACGGTGTGAGTGCGGGGCCACATGGCCCTTCACTGAGTGTGAAAACTGCTTTCCAACACAAACCTGGATTAGTGAGTAAGGTTAAGCTATTTGAGAAATCCTTTAAAATCGAAGACATTTGATCAAACAACAAAGCACTTCTGCACTTATTTAAATTGCAAAAGCAATCCTGGCTGTGAATTCTTTTCATTGAGTCTGTCCTCTTTCCTTCCTGTAACCACGTTTATTTGTCTCCGAGGTCAGATTGGTTTAGTGTGCGACATGAACAATGTGTGTTCTCACCTGTCGGTGTGTGCGCCTGCACACACACAAACACACACATACGCAGTGGTCTGTCCTATTCAGTGAGCAGATGTCAATGTTTGTGGAGCCTAAGTACACAAGAGGTCTTTTCTGTCCTCAGTGCCACAACATAATCAAGACCCTTCAGAGAAAGCCCTTGACACTACGGCTGCATTTCTCTAGTTATTATCCTTTAAAGCTGCTTTGTGTAGCGTTCTTGCACCAGCCATTACCACAACACTTTGGAGGCATAATAGTATTCATAATGTTATTTACTGTAAACAAACCAGACCATTGTTAACACCTGTATCTAATCTGACATTGGCAGAAAGTGCAAAGCACTTAAGGTTAATGGGAAAAAAAATCACTTCCAATTTCTGGTCATTTTGCTGTCAATTTCCAGAAACGATTGCACACAATAGGCTACCTGAATTAGAGACCGCCAACTGTGATGACCTGGGGTGTATACGAGGGTGTTTTACTAAATGCAGCTTGTTAAGATGTGTTAATGATTTCTTTGTGTCTGTTTATTACAGCCGGAGAGACAGCCTGGTGTCCACGCGTCCAGGCATCATGATGTTCATCATGGCTGTGTACCTGAGCCTCCTCACACTGGGTGAGTTTGTCTTTGTTTGTGGGTGCTTTAATGTCTTATTTAGGCCATGAACCAGGCCATGTTCTGCAAAACCAAGCATCACCATCACATGCAGGACTTTGACCCAGGAGACCGGGTTCACGTCCGTGTGTATCACGCAGCCGTCACATGTATTTAAAATGGAACACGGAAGTAGGGATTTTAATGTCAATCCCTGTGTTTTTTTTTTACAAACCATACCAAGTTGTTTTGTTGCCTAAACATAACTAAGTCAATTTGTAGCCTAAACCTACCGAATTAGTCCCGTTTCACAATGTTAATCACGACTTTAATGACGTGACCGGGACATGTATTTAAACTGGAAGTAGGAATTTGAATGTGATTTTATTGCACTCCCAGTGTTTTTCTAACCATACCAAGTCGTTTTGTTGCCTAAACCTAACTAAGTGTTGTTGTTGTCTAAACCTACCAGATTCTTCCTGTTTCACAACGTTAATCGCAGCGTTAATGACGTGTCGATCACACGACTGGGACAGATCGGATATTCCATCATTGCGAGTCGCACGTCATTGAAAATACGACGCTGCTGCATTTGCGTGCAAAGGACAACGTTCTCTCAGCTGAAAAGATAAACACAGCTGCTGGCGCTGCTCCAGCTAGCTTAGCAGTTAGCCATCATGCCAAACTCCCAGAGGAAAATCTGAACCGATGTAGCAGCAATCACTGCTGCATACGCCCAGGCTGCAACAAGGGCTCTCCTCCTTCTCCTTCTTCTTCTGCATTTCTTTAAAATGCAGCCAATATGTTGCACACCTCTAAAGATGCTTCGGAAAGCAACAGCTTGAATTATTATTTTACTCTCGTCTGTGTATATTGCAAATGACACCGGATATTACTTCCATATCGATGTCGACTTGTTTAATTTCCATTTCCGGGTCAGTAGCCAAATCCTCAGCAGGCGGTCAAAACAAATCGGATACAGGCAACAAATCAGAACTGGGCATCAAGACCTAGAGCCATAGTGTCTGTATGAGATGCACCAGGCTTTCAACTAACTCCAGTGTAAACCCATCTGTGTCAATATGAGATGCTCAGATCTAGAGCTCCTGATGTCATGTAACGTGTATTTAGAGCGAAAAATCTGTTCAGGGTGGACTGACGTGGTGGTGGATGGGTCAAACAAACACAGGACTTAGGAGACCGCTGTTTGTGTCCCGTGTGAAACCAAAACCAAAAGTCAATGTTGACAATAGAGCTGGGCGATATGGCCTAAAAATAAAATACAATTACTACAGCAGCAGCAGCAGGGTAGCATGTAAAATGTGGTAATTATTACTGAAGCCGGTATGAACAGAGATCATACAGTATGTCCTCTCCTGTCATGTGTTGTTGTTGTTTTTGCTTTAGTAGGCTCACAGCCAAAGGAAATCCTCACAAACTCATACTCTCCGTGTACATTGTCATTAGGTCTCTAATCCGTTATTATTTCATGCACACTAATCACAGGATCGAGCTATAACACACAGGTGTTTGTACTGGATTTGTGTTTACCTTAGGGAACAGGAAGTGAAGGTTTTAAGTGAGAATGAAACTCTCTTTCACTGAGTCAAAATGACGGGGTGGCAGCACCCTAAATGATAATGATAATAATTACATCAGACTTGATTCACCACCATATAGAGAAGAACACCAGTGCATTGCTTGTTCAGTAACATTTCAGCAATATGGATTTTACTGGAGGACCTTAGATGCTCCCTGTAAACAAACCAAAAGGCATGTAATGATATATTGTAGCATTTCTCAATAAACTGGATGTGAATGGTTCAGAGTGGGAGGAGTGCCTTTCCGTCCATGTTCTCTTTCACTTTTAGATACGAAGTGAAGTGAGTTTTCAGCTGTCTTTGGCCACACTTACCGATCTAATACTTGACAAACGTCCCCGTTACCGAGGGCAACACATGATGTGGTTAAGAAAAATCACTTTTTCATAATCACGGAGAAGATGAAGATAGGAATTTTTGAAATCACCGGATCGTCAGCATCTTTGAACCAACTGTATGTTGTCCAAAATATGTCTTATTACAAAGCATTTTAACAATAAACTCAGACAATTATATATGTTGTAAATACAAGAGCAAGTTGTGATCAAATGCATGAAAGTAATCACCAAAAACTAGAAATGACTGCATCTTGAATCTAAATGGAGCACACACACATGCAGGGTATCTATCGCCAGAAACTACAAATTCCCACCTTTCTGATGATACCTGAACGCCCCTCGCATCCACAACACATCCGTCACTATTTGTGGTGAAACGAGCGATCAAACTTGACATTTTACCGTCAAAGTTACATAAATCTATCTTCTTGTCAGAATATTTCACCAACACTTCTGTTATTTTCACCCAAAATGACAGATTTCGTTACTTACATGTCTCAGAAGAAATATCTCTCCACGGCAGCCATCTTTGTTTTTCTGACGCTCAGTATACGTATAGAAGTGAATGGAATAGATCGGCCCCATTGTCACAAATACCCGATCCAGCTATTTGAGTCAGTATCGGCCCGATATTCGATATCAATATTGGATCGGTGCATCCCTACCAGTGACGACAAAGCATTTTTTAGCCGGTAAGGCTTTTGTTTTAAAGACTCTCCAGAGTAGGACAAGGGGAAGTTGGGATACAGGGGGCATTATAAGGGCAATTAAAGTGCACGGTGAACTCTGAAAATGGCGGCGTCAACAAAACGAGTCACGTGACATCCAGAGCTCTGTAGAAGATTAAGTGAATTGTACTTGCACTTTGGGGCTGTCCCACTATCATCAGTATGTGGTCTCCCTAATTGTCCACAGAAGCATCGCCTGCATGCATCCACGCCTGCTTTCCAGTGCGGATATTTGTTACACTGCGTATCCAGCAGCAGAACAGCTCCATCGTGATGTTAAAGCTCCTGTGGTCATGCAAACCCAGATTTATTAGGTCAGCTTGTTGGATTTGGAAACTGAGAATCTGGGGTATTTGTGGAATGTGTAGTAAATGATGTGCTACTGACAGCAGCGCTGGATCTGAGGCAGAATGGGCCCTCGCAGGGTTAATTGGTGACTGAGGGGTATTTTTTTTTTAGACTGCGCAGCCACTGTTAAATGGGCTTTGTTTAACTGGTGGGATTTGCCCCCTGGTCACCTATGTTTCTATGTTTGACTTTCTCAGGACACTTTACAGTGATTATATCAAAGTTAAAGACATTCTTCTTTTTAACTTGAGCCACCCACACATTTGAAATGGAGACCAACTCGCCTAAACACAGGTATCTGGGTCAATTTATGTTACTTATTAACTGGACTGTACTTGTGTGTGTGTGTGTGTGTGTGTGTGTGTGTGTGTGTGTGTGTGTGTGTGTGTGCGTGTGTGTGGGGAGGAAACTGCCAACTGAGATTGAGTTGGCTTTAGTCCTGCTATACATATTAATGAATTAATGAAAGAATGAATGAACAATGTTAAGAATGAAATGCAACACTTCCTCCAGAGTTTTCATATAAAAGTGTTTCAGCCTTTCTTTCACATGTCAGCATTTAATTTAATGATTTAATACATTTAATACATTTAAATTAATAATTTAATGAAAACAGCAAAGAAGAAACAATGAAAACATTATTTCTAGTATGACATGAGTTTGTTGTTGTATGGATGGAATTAGTGCTGTGGAAATGTACAACATTTACCATGTGAGCCCAGTCTTTATTAGTGACCAGCCTTTATTTGCTGCCTTTATTCAGGCCACAACCCCCCCATCTAATATTTGAGACTTGATCATTATTTGAATACTGATTTTGGCTGGACCGCAGCGAAGCTGGGGGGCCAGCCCTATTAACGGGAAAGTCTGTCACACTCATTTTGCTGATGCCGATGTGTGAAGTCTGTATTTTACTTGAATTTACTGACATCATCCCCTGGATATGATGTTAAGAGCACATTTCATTTCCTATAATTTTTTCACAATAAAAGTCCTCTGTTATTGTGTTGTTCTAAAGCTTTTATTCTGAAGCAGCAAACTCTGGAAATGTTTTCATCGGTAGCAACTTAACACACGACTCCTACACTGCTGTAAGCCAACATGAAAACAATACCAAAAGCATCTGAACTCCATATATCAGTTGTAAAACTGATGGCAGCGAAGTCACGGGCCAGTAGTTGTGTGTGTGGCCACAGCGTTGTAGATTTCGGGGAGACAGACATCAGCTGGGCAGTGCGTAGCGGGGATCCATACATTCCATCAGTCCTTGAAACCCTGCATCCTCCACAACGGAAAAAAAGGATGATCATTATGAACTCCATCACCTTTTTAGTGATCCCTTTCGCTTTACTGCTGTCCGCAGAAAATGTTTTCCCTTCCTCGAAAGATGTGGT
>JAOVVB010102902.1:0-13005 GCA_028570985.1 Heterobranchus longifilis | reverse complement strand
TAGCATGGACAGAACAGTGTGTAATAATCTGACTGCAGAACGGATATCAATCACACCCTCATAACCGGAGTCATGCACAGCATGCAGCTCTCGTGGCTGATTAGCACGATGCTGCAAATCAGAAATAGAAAGAGGTGACAAGAACAGTCCAAAGAAAAATGAGGAGGCAGCTGTGAATAGAGTCACCCTTACTGTGCTGAAGAAAAGCAAAGACTTCATAAATACCCATGCACCATCAGGAGTGTCTCTTTTCCAACCCACAATAGATGAAAAACACCCAAAGAGACAAAGACAGATGATCATTTGAAACCAGCGGTATCCGATCATCAGGGACCGCAAGTCCAATAGCATCACAGAGACCCGGATCGATCACTAATTGGCTGGTCATGTTGACAAATTGACATCTGATCATGTAATTGTACAATCACTACTCTCTAACAGTTGTAGCTATCGGCATCAGTGGAGCAGCAGGATGAGCTGATGTTGTACCACAGATCCAGACGTCGATATTCAGGAGTTTTCAATGAATGAGTTTAAAAAGGCCTGCTGTGTGGAGAATAAAACGCCCTCTATAATGAAAAAAAAAAAGGCTCATGAAAAGAGATTATTGAGGGTTCAGGCTCAATAGCAGTAATGAGCTTAACAAGATGATGACACTGTTTTGGTTTATTGTAATTACCTATTGATCCCAGAAAGGGCATACATTCATTGTTTTTAATTAGAGAGTTTGAATGTTTTGAAGTGGGGGTGCATGAGGTACTTATCCATCGTCAGTGTATTACTTACAGCAGGTGTGTTTGGAGAGTTTGAAGAAGCAGACAGGAGTCCCGACAGGGAAGCAAAGCAATGTACTGCTGTGGACGGGGCCACACAGCAAAATGTATTTTAGCCGCCTAAAGCCGTGGAAATATTCTAAATATAGTGTACACTTAACAGATGTCGTCATTTTGGTTGTTTAGGTCCCATTTAGGTTGTTTTTAGAACAAAAATGTTATTACCATGATTTTATAATTGTATTTCTGTTTAATTCAGGTTTTGTGGCATTCTTTGACTGATATTGATTTTTTTAGGGGGCTAAAATACGTTTTGCTGTGTGGCCTCGTCCACAGCAGTCTCCTGTCTGTTTCTCCAAACTGGGGGCGTCCCGACCGCCATCTACTGTAGGTAACACACTGACTGTGGATAAGAACCTCATACAACCCCACTTAAAAAAAATCCAAACTATCCATTTAACCACATTAATGTCTGGTTGATCCAGTGTTTTGTGCAAAGACACCACAGCAGAGTGGGATGAAACCACTGATGAAATACCTTGCCTCCCTACAATCATCATGCTCATCTTGAGATTTGTTTACGCAAACAGCAGAGGTCATGAAGAGAAAAGAAAGGAATCCACACCACGTGTGTCTGTGGTTCCCTGTACACCAAAGGTGAAATTTTTGTGAACCGTGTGGCAAATAAAAAAACAAAAAAACGTTGTACTTGGGTGGATTGGAGAGAGGAGGGGATATAGGACGCAGGATGTGGTTGGAGGACAGGTGGAGGCATCCATTCATCCTGGAGGGGAAGAGAGTATCCAATATTCCTGAATTAAACACTAATTAGTTCCTGTTCTTATCAAGTTTCTGTATTTTTTCTTAATTATTCTGTATTGGGTAAAACTTAACTTCAAGAAGAGCTAATTCTAGAGTGAGCCTATGTACTCGTGAATGGCAAAGTATTTTAAAACACAATTAATATGTAACGTTAGTCTGACTAAATGTCACTCCTGGTATATACTGTAATGAGAATAAAGAACCATACCAGAGGTTTAGCATTCTCTAAATATTCTCTAACTTCCATGCATCCATTGCTTTCAGGTCATAGCAGTATAGTTTGAAAATCATTGTGCTTAAAGTTAAAGCTAAACATATGTTCCATCACAGTGGGCATTTAGTAAGACATTTGTTTCTGTCAAACGTTTTGTTATTGTCATATGGGCTGTCTGAAATCACTTCCTATTTGCAATCTTAATCACTACATTTACCCTCTGCTATTTATTTATGTATATTTATGTATTTAAGCATCCAAATTCACTATATAGTAGCCTCAAAATTAAAAAAAAATGGGATGAAAATAGTGTCCATATATCTGTACTATACATGCACTCACATACCCGTATATTACTTTGCACTTTACTGCATTTTGTTGTCTCAGTACCTTTTCTCTGTGCAATGACAATAAAGTTGGATCTAATCTAATACACTACTGTTTGCTAGAAATCCCACAATGCATGCTTTCAATTTGATAGATATGATAATTAATATACACTTATATACAAGTGTCATAAATCTCAATGTACTACCAACTATACTTCACTACAGAGGCAAAAAGCAGTAACAACATATTTGGTCAACATTTAGTTAAGACCTGAATTAGACTTCTTGACCTGCATTTTACTATTTACAAAATGATTATGCTGTAAAAATGTAGAATTTCTGCAAAAAACAGCTCTTAAAATTTGCAGTCATTACAAAACGGAGCTACAAATCAAGCCAAACCGCAGTAACTGCACTCTAGTTGTGTAGAAATGGATGTCTTCTGGCAACTGACTTTTAAATACTTGAATGCACCAATAAGGAAGACAATCAAGATGAAAAAACAACAAGAAAAGAAGATGTTCACTATGATGGATTAACCAGAAAGTCTGTTTAAATTGGTTTTCCATTAAATTCAATACAAATTCAATACAAATTAAATTACTTTGACTAAAAAATGTCAAAATGATAACAAAACTATCTTTAGAAAGCTAGTTATTTCATTATAACACTGCAACATTACACTCCAAAATGTGTCATGTCTATTTTAACAGGAGACATCAGTGTCAGTAACTTGGGAAATAAGGCAGACTTTGGAGTGCAATGCTCCCGCTGATTCTCAGCATCTTTCCCCAACTCTAATCTGACTCTCTGGCAGGCTTGTGTCAATTTCACTTATCTCTGGTTCTTACTTATCCTGCAGGATGTTTGGAGCACGCCCCAGATACCCTGTCATACGGTTAAACATGCCGACGTGGTTACTGGGACGAGCGGTGGGGGAGAGAGGAAGTGGCAAGCTGCTCTTCAGGTTCCTGATGACTGGGCTGTGGAGGAAGACAGTAGGGCTGCCAATTAAGCTGCGGCATAATTAAAGTGTGTGCTAAGCCTGTTTACTCACTACTGGCAGGAGTGTGGGAGGACTGCATGGAGACAGAAGGGAGACGCATATGCTGCATTCACGTCATATGGGAGCAACTGTCAGGACAGCTTGACAGGAAAGTGTTCACGTGTTCAGATTCATCTGAAGTCATAAAGAAGACATTACTGAGGTTTCCTCTTCAATGTGCTTTACTAGGTTTGGAGATATTCTCCAGTCATGAAAGTTCCTGCCTCACAAGAGCTCCACATAAACCTTTTTTTTTGTACATTTTACAGCAGTTTATTCAAAATGTCTTTTTTTATTTAAAAGCCAAACATATCCCAGGGATTTAGTAGCCTGGTTTCAGTGAAAAGCATGAAGCCAAATTCAAGTCAACTTTTTCTATAAAGCTCAAAATAAAAAATCAACACCACACCCTCAGACCCTTGACCCTCCTTTAAAGCTTCCATATTGTAAAAAGTGAGATGTCCATGTCTTTTTTTAAAAAAATTATAAAGCAGGTCTAGGTGCTATATAAATACAGTGAAAGTATCAAAACGCTCATAAAATGGGTGTAGCATGGGCCAAGGATGGGGCCAGATACTCAAATTATTTTTCATTTTTGTTAACATTGTGAGATAGATCATGGCCTTTAAAAAGGAATAAGGGTGTATCCTCTGTATCTGTGCAATCACAAAATGCCATACCAAATTGTTGGGTCTCTGTAAATTAAAGAGTATGGTCTAGACCTGCTCCATATGAAAAGTTAGTGTAAAGGAGACCTCTGAAATGCATGAAGTCAGACAATTTGAGTAGTTTTTAACAGTTTTCTTTTCCATATGATATGAATGCAGCAATATTCAGGACTCGTATATCGACCCCATGCACTCACACACTGACCATGCGTGTCGGAGTGCGGAGTAAATATAAAGTAAATGTTTCAAGTTCGCAAACAGCTGATGTGCACAAAGCACAGAAGTAAATGTGCGCACACCTCATGCCAACAGAAGCTTAAAGAACTAAAATATTAAGGCTTTTCTCAATAGTATCATTGACATTAAGATTCAGTTATTCATTTATAAATTAATCTACTGTCTTCCAGTATTATATAATTTGAGACAGGATGACAGGAGCTAGAAACGTTTTTAACATGTAAATACAAGTTGTCATCACTTGAGACTGTCCTCCGCTAAAAAACGACCCCATAGGTCGTTTGATCAAGCAGCTAATTTCGACCCATATTTATGTTTACTGTTAGGTGGCTGTAGTAATTATGACGAGAGTAGGCTAAAGGAGGAAGTCAAGTGACGTAGTATAAAGAGCGACAAAGTATGGAGGAAGTCGGGGTGGATGGGAGGGTCAAACAAACAGGATTTTCACCTCGGAAACCGCTGTTTGTGTTCCGTCTGAAACCAAAAGTCAATATTGACTTATTAGATTTAACTTGTAAGTAAATTTACAGTTACGTCAAGTTCTACATCACATATATGTGTAACCATGTCACATACTGTAACTGAAGTAATCTAACAAACATACTTATTTTAACCTAAACTGTGTTTTTTTCCTAAACCTAACCAAGTAATTTTGGTGCCTAAATATAACCAAACTGCAACGTTTCACAGCGTTAACAACATGAACATTTAGCTATGAGGGCATGTTGATCTCCTGCCACCGGTCGGGGCAATAATTTAGGAAAACGTTTCTGTGGGTCGTATTAGAGGGTAGGAACAAACGACCTATGGAAGATCACATTATCATTTTTCAGCCGAAGCAAAGCCAATTTTATCAAAACAGTTCACTCGGCACATTCTTCCATTTCAGTATCACTCACAATAATCTACAGATGAGACAAAGAAAGGGAAGGAACAGTGATTTCCTCAATAAATAAAAATGCGTATCATAAGTAGATCAGCAGCAGAAGGGTTGATTAGCAAGTTGAACACTGAATTTGAGTCCAAACAACTCAATAAAGAGACAGTTAAGTAAAGAAGAAACAATATAACTTTAAATTCAGCATAGAACTTGGCAGGTCAAAGGTTATCACACCAGGCGCAGAGCATTTTGGATTAAATTGAGACCACATGCTTCTTCAAAGCAGGAAACCGAGAGAAGGAGTATTAGTACAGTTGAAGTGGAGTTATTTAGCTTTTTTTTTCTCCCCGGCTTTGCAGCCACAACATCGGCAACAAGCTCTTACTGTTTAATCTCCTTGACCTTTGCCCTGTCGGCCGCTGCCTTGTCATAGGTCTTCCTGCGAGAGAGCGGGGAAGGCTCCGGCACTCGCTTTTCCACCCCTGACGAAGTTCTGGAGCCAGAACTGATCGTTTTCAGTTTCATAAAGTTATCCACAAACAACACAGAGACAGTGTACAAAAATAATGATAAATGACGTGAAAACACAGCATAAAATAATTGCAACAATGAAGAGATGAGCATGCACTACACACAGAAACACATGTTACCTGATATTTAAAGTCCCAAAACAGTGGTGGTTCTCCGCCAAGCTCATGTTAAACTACTGAAGATTGTGTAGATTTTGTGCTACATTAAAATATGTTTCTATTATTTTATCTGCTCTTTTTTTTTTTTTTTTTTTTTTTACAATGTGCACTTAGGTTTGAAGCATGGCCTTTCATAAGCCAGTTAAAGCGGTCTGGTTAGTGTTTTTGCTTTCAGTGTGTAACTAAGCTGTAATAAGGAATTAGAAAGGCAGTTTTTGCAGCCATACAAATGTTAATATTGGCTCCTCTCTACATGCTTTTACCTCAAAGGACTCATCAGTGGGAGGAAGGTATGGCCATTTGATGTAAAGATGCTCATGAATAATGTGAAAGAAAATGAACTGAAGCAGAGGATTTAAGCAGCAACATCAAACATGCAGGAAGGAAGGGAGCAGTAATTATTGTGTTAGCAACAGAGTGCCGGGCCTTGGACTTACATGCTGCCCATTTTAGAGGAAAAGCCGGGGGACAGAGCTGTGTAGTCCCTGACAGATGAGCCTGACGAGTCCATGTCTCCTCCCCCATCTGGTGTTTCAGCTAACGGCAGCATCGGACTGGAGAAGTCTGCGCTGGGTGCGTCGGGGGCGGAGTCACTGTTAGCGTACAGCAACTCCATCTGAGTGGTGGTCCTCCTACGAGCCTGAAGAGCACGGACAAGTGAAAATTAAGACAAAAAGTAATTGGGAAATTACTGGTGCATGCAGAGAATGAGGCATAGACACATTTTAATACCTTATTTCTTGTTTTGGTCTCTCCACAGAGTTTCATGAGATCTGATGTCAAGGTGCTGAAGGGAATACATGAGTTTTATATGTGTCAATAAACATGTAAAAACACACTTAAAACACAGTGCATCACACAAAACATAATGCAACAGAAAACATAAACATACAGTATAACATACACATCATATAACTATATGTATATATATATATATATATATATATATATATAAATAACACAACACAAAATGAAAACAGAAATGCAACGTACAAATAAAATAATGTAACATAACATGAAACATAAATGTATTACATGACCACAACAGAAATGCAAAATAAAGTTAATGTAACATAAAGTATAAGATAACACTGATATAAAAAATAAAATAGCGTAACATAAACATTTACATGAACTAGAGGTATGATCTGGCCCAACCCAACATAAACCCACATAGTTTCTGTCCAAGTCCCACCCGAGCCTCATTAAAAACCAATTTCTCAATTTCACACTGTAAAAAAAACAAAGGAAAGAAAAATTGAATGTTCAGCACAGCCCAAAAACTGGGAGGTGGGAGTCTCGGGACTATTCTAGGCAACTTCTGCCAGTGACATAATTTTCAGCAGCGAAAAATCAATAAGACAATAGTCAAATGTCAATTCAAATTATGCATAACAGTAGGTTATTATAGCACAAAGCATTCCTGCTCTGAAAATAAAAAGGGAAATTTGCACCAACCCGAACCGATTCAAGTCTGGAGGAATTTTATGAAATGACAGCCCATAAACATGAACATATAATAACCCAACATAAGATAACATTAACAAAAACACAACAAAGACAAAGAAAACAATACGAAAAGATAAAATAGAAACACAACACATAATGTAACAAAGCATAATATAAACATGTCATAAGATATATAAAACATAAACTTACTTTCCCTCTGCAGACGGGCTCTGGGCAGACTCATCGCTGCTGCTATCATCCCCATTTTCTGTCAAATGAGATCAATGAACAATATTAGAGTTTAGAGAAAACCTGATGAGACTGCTTATGACTTTCTAAAATGGTTCTTAGCAAGTGCACTTTGCCTAAGACTAAATAATTTATCGTTTTGCTCACTTTCACTAAAGGGTGAAGCGATTTTCTTGACTTTTTCTTTTTTTTTCGTTTTTATAAATAGCTGCTCAAAATGGATGTAGAAAGGATGAACAAGGGAAGCAGATGAGGGCGATGTCAGCGCGGCGCCATGCTGTTTTATCGACAAACAGAAACTTGGTCCTCACCGAGCTCAATGGGATCAGAAAGTTGGAAAAGGGTGAAAGGTCAGAGAGCGGGTTACAAAGAGAGATGTGTGGGGCAAAGGAAAATATGAGACGACAGGGTGGAGGAAGTGTGAGGAATCATTAGTCCGTTGCTCCCGATGGGGTCAGTTGACCGACAGGGTCCGACAGAGCTAAAACACCCATGTTGTATGGTTCCTGTGGAAGGGTCTCGGGTTAGCAGGGTGCTAAAGCATGGAGGCTGTAGCACATGGTGGGCTCGGAGGAGGAGGAGTGTATCCAGATGAGGGGAAGGGAAGGGAGAGGCCAGCAGGCAGATGGAGGGAAGCCTTGGTTGCATTGCACCTCATGCACCTGTTCCATGTTATGTTTCGTTAGTTTTCAAAGTGCAAAGGGAAGGAACCATGCATTTATTACACAGATAATAAGAGTCTAATATGGTTTCACTTACCGGCCGGGATGTTACCTAGCTCTGTAAAAACATAAGAAAACAAAAAAAGGAAAACGTGGGGGAACAGGAAAAAGGCAATGCACAAATCAAAAACACTGTCCCCCGAAATTCTAAAAAAACAAACAAACAAAAGAAAATAAAGTGCAGCTACTGTAAACAGAGCATCCTATTGAAAAGAGGCTGGCAAAAATACAAACTGTGTTGTAAAATTTCTGTAAAATCAACTCTGTAATCTATAAAAATTTAATATTTTTAGGAATTTGTATGACAGCAATATGATTTTGTACCAGAGCTGATGTGCCAGTTGTATAATAATGAGGCCAGCTTCTATTCAGCAGAAGGCAACAAGCAAGAGCATGTCAATAGGCCCAATCATGCAACTGACCAGTAACCCAGTCTACTTCCTGAAAGGATAAATGCTTTGGAACAGACGCGTGGAAATTGTAAATTTAAAATTGTTTTTATGGGGATGCACAGATTGTGAAATTCTGGGCCAATACTGATGTTTGAAATAACAATTTGGCCGACAGCCGATGTTTTTGTTGTTATTGTTGCTGATTTTTTTATTTATTCCTTCCTTCCTTTTGTGCCAGGGAAACAAAGAAATCTTCATTATAATAAAGAACTGAATTGTTTTAAAGTCATTCAGCCCTTCATTACACTATCTTTGAATGACCACAAATTCAATCATATAACCTTCTTTCACATTTCTTTTTTAAATAACTACTTCAAAAGCCTTTTTAGCAGCTATACAACTACCTGTCTAATAAGAACACTTTTACAGTACTTACATATCCAAAAAAAAGAAGAAATGTAAATATAAAAGCCACAACATTTCACAGATAAACATCGACCACTGCCATGGGTGGATGCCGATTTATCGGCCGATACTGATGTTTGGCCTATAAATCTGTGCATCCCGAATTTTTTAACGGTTGACTTGTGGAAGAGAAACATCATCATCATCCCAGAATAAAATCTGAATCACAGTTTTTCATAAATCACATGATATGAAAGACACTTCCAGGAGGTGGGCCGGGTTAAACCCGGGGTCTGGTCCGTGTTTTGGGTCCTCATCTTTCACTTCAATCTTCAAAACCAAACGACCGCTGTTGTTACCTTGCAGAGCGTTCCCCAGCAGAGCGTCCAGCTCCGGGTTGAACTCGGCCTTCTCCTTCAGCATGTGAAAGAGCAGCTGGTTCTGTGTGGCGCTGGTGATCTCCGTCTGCTTCAGCCGGCCCTCCATCACCTTCACCTGAGACTCCCTCTGGGCGGCCTGGAGACCCTGAACACATCATACCACCCACATCTCTGTGATATGGTTTTATTGGCAAAAATGTAGCCAGACGAGAAGATTTATCAGGGACCATGTATGTTAAATGCAGTGTTGGGTCGTTACTCAAAAAAAAAAAGCAGAAAAATTTTTACTTGATCGCTCCTCTTAGAAAGTAATTTGTTACACTACTCGTTATGTTACTTTTGCATGACTTGCGACATCGCCTGAGATGCATTGTCTCATAATTGCCAGTTAACAAAATAACGTTAAACCTTACATGACCTCATATCAGATTGGATGATGACAGACTTAAAAGGAAAAAAAAAGCATGTTTTCATTTCAAATGAAGTGCATTTAACAGGCCAAACACACTCAAACAATGGCTTTATAGGAGGCTAGTGCAGTGTATTTGATGAGTTTATCACTAAAAGAAAAACTTTGCAGATTTTAAACCAACAACAGTAGACTTTTGTGGGCAGGTGAGCGAGGGGAGCTCCGTGCGCTGCGGCATGGAGGGAGACTGGGTGCTGTTCATCTGCATGTACTGTCCAGACTGCAGTGACACAGAAAGTTTCCCTTAACGCAGTGGTTATACCTCATGAGGAGTCAAGTCGTTTGTCAGAAAAACTGTTCCTCCTCAGTGTCAGCACAAGACTGCCCAGGCTGAAGAGCCCCTCCACGGATGCACTAGACGGTGTCAATGTGTTGAATTTCAGAACTTTTGTAACATAAGTCATGACATAATTGTAATGTGATTACTGAATGCATTCAACATATGCCCCAACACTGATTAAATGACATTATGATGTAAATGTCAGCAGATTTTTTTCTGCAGCCCCTGACCAAGTAAAATTGCCTGATGCTTGACCTTCTTATTCATGTTTGTTATAAAGCAGCCATAATTACAGGCAGTGGTGTACAATGTGTGATTATTCCTGACGAACATCATTATTCGGGCTGGTACCTTATTGATAGCCATTGACATGAAGTGATCCAGCAGAAAACGAGATTCTGTCAGGGTACAGGAGCCAATCACAGCAGAAATGTCCACAGTGTCGCCTTCCTCCTGGAAAAAAATCAGTTCATACAACTTCAGCAAAGGATTTTTGTGGAAAGCTAAATTCTCAAAAATTCTCTGAATCTCCATGTGAGCTGTTCAGAGTTCAAAAGCAGAAGTAATTAATGTTTTCCATCTATTTAACCGGGCACTCCAGCCTCTCTCACCTTGGTTTCCTCCATCTGCATGATGTTAGCCTGACAGTCTGCGATGCTGTCATTGATGTAGTCGATGTTAGCCGTCAACGCATCCACTTCCTCGTTGAGGGGAAGCATGGCCTTCTCTGCCTCTGGTCCCTCCCTGACCAGCCGGTCCCTTTTACGGATGACCTTCTCTTTACGCTTGGTTAGCTCCTCTCGTTGCTGTAAACACAAAACACACTGACTTCAGACTTTTTAACAGATTTCAGTCCATGGAGTTATTTCTAAATGTGTACCATGGTAAATGTTGCAGCGGCAGGGAAAATGTTTGTTCCCCAACAACAATATGATGTAGCAGTAGTTAAAGCCTCCTCCGACGTCAGGATTTGACAACTTTTTCCCCAAAACAAGCCTAAAAAACAACCCCTGTTCTGAGACGGAGACATGTCAACAGCCCTCTGACAGATATCTGTCAGACACTACTCAAGCCTCTCTAATGCCAGGTCATTTTGATTCAGCAGAGAATTTAGTGGACGATTACTGAAACATAAAGTATATACATACTTTTTTTTGTGATCATTTTTAAAATTTATTTTTACACACCTTCTATTTGGGCATTTGACTGTACAGGCTTAACAGCAATCAAATGTAAACCGCAGAATATGTTTGTGTGCAGGATGTCCTTTTGTTGCCCTTTTGGTGATGCAAGTGTCATAAATACACTACAGTCATATTTATTGCAACCTCAGACCAGCAAGTATGCATGTTTTCTACTGTTTCCACCAATGAGACGCTGCAGCAGAGCAGGTTCATAGTTTAGTGCTTGAGGGCTTAACTCGACAGTATCGATGTTGAGGATGGCGAGCGTATTTCCCGTTTACTTTATCTGCCTTTTCCTGCTGGTCAGTGATAACTATAATGGTATAGCGGCACCAAGAACGTGCTGCATGCTCCAGCTGCGTCAGAGCGACACATAAGGTTGGGTATCATTTGAATTTTATCGATTACGATTCTGCTTATTGATTCTGGTTCTTATCGATTCCCAGTTGTGATTCCAATAAGGTAAAAAAGGGGTAAATGTTTAGAAAACAAAAATATCTTTATTCTTTTCAGAGCTTACATTGACTTTTATTGTTTCATTAAAATAACTAAATTTAAAGTTGGATTCGGTTCTAATCGGGTCTCATTTTTTAACGGGTACCCGGTTCTTGGCAATTTACTATCAGTTCTAATCGGTTCTTGGTTTTCAGTTCCCAACCCTAGCCCCACATGTCCCTCATCTTCTGCGTTATTGTGTTTCCTAAATGCCATCAATTAGCTTACATAAAGAACTAGTCAGAAACAGCAGATACACTTATAAAGCACTTGATTTAGATTTTATTTAGTAGTAGTATTATTATTATTAATAACAATAAGAAAACAGTTGAAAAGTAGCGAGGAGAGAGGGTGTTGATTTCAGTAAGTACATTACTTTATTTATTATTATATAGAGTTTGAATGTGACGCCCTGTAAATTTGGATGTATTTTGATTGGCTGTGTTTCTTTTGTTCATAAAATCGCTCTGAATGTGACGGCGGTGTCGTTATAGTTGTGGTGTGGACGATATGTAAAACGATATATTTATAGTTATCTTTATATTTATCGTTCTTGGTGTGGACGGCCCTTGATCCTTCTTTAGTTCTGTAATTAATAGATCAAGACATCTTGCAGTAGCATCGATATAACAACACACCGCCGAAGCTTTACCTTGAGGAGGCGGTTCATGTCGGCCTCCATGTTGGAGATGGTCATCCTCTGCATGATGACGTCAGTGATCCGGCGCTCCAGAGACTGCCATTTATTGCGTGCGATTCTGGTGGAGTAAACACCTACTGTACGTCTGTAGGAAGACCTGCACACACAGCATCAGTCAACACTGGATTTAAAGCACACTGATGATGTAAATGAGCTCATAAACATGTTCCAGAGGCAGAATTACATATTAAAATAAAATACAACATAATAATAGCAAAACATCCAACTAATAAAACAACTAATAAAAATAAAATAAAAATGAATGTGCATTCATTTCAGTTTTATTTTTTATTTTAGCTATAATATATCAATGCCGAAAAAAAGGAGACAGCAAGACTTTCAGTGAACATTGAACCACAGAAATTGAGATGGCGCTATGCTGCAATTGCTTCACATTTTAATCCCTATTGTTTTTTCTCACATGCAGTCTAGTCTTGTTGAATTAAATAATAAGACCATGATTTTAATTTCATAGTCAAATGCCATTTAACCAAGCTACTCAGCTCAAGTCTAATGTTAGCCAACTGGAGTCTGGATGAAACTGAGTGTGGTAGTGAGTCCGCAAGTTGATGGCAATTCATACACAGTTCTCCAACCATGTATTTTGTATGTATGTATATATA
>JAOVVB010102875.1:0-13006 GCA_028570985.1 Heterobranchus longifilis | reverse complement strand
TTATCGTCATATCAGCAGAAATGATAATTTTTGTCCGATGCCGATATTTCATTTTAAAGCCTTTATCTGCAGATGACGTGCCGATACCACATGAACAAACTCTTTGATTTTTCAATTGTTCTTCTTCCCTTTTTCACCACTCATTCTAATCGTCTTCCCTCCTAACCTTGTCTGTCCCGGCCGTTGCTCGGACTCCTCTTGGACGTGATTGCTGCAGCTCGTCACACATTCACTTAATTTCATTATCGTCGATGGTGCAGAGGGAGGGAGAGAAGGAGCCTTTGATATTTGGGAGGCACAATGTGCAGGGAGAAAGAAACAGAGGGGCTCATGGGATGGGGGGGCTGCCATCACTGCTCCGGCACATCAAAGGATTCCTCAGCAGATGTCTCTAAACAAGATGGCTGCCAGGTCAGCTTAGTCAATTACCTCAGTAATAAGAACAGGTTGGTGTTTATGCACCATGCTCGGGTCCGTGCACTGCTTTGTGGGTAGTTGTTTTTTTCCCTCATCTTTGAACTCGCTGTGAGGTTTTTAAATCAGAGGGACTTTATTTGAATGGATTCAAGTATCTTTTGATCACACAGAGAGAAGTGAAGAGTATTTGTTGTGAGGGGCCAATGAATTAGTGACTTCCCTCCTGCTTTGGGGATGAAGAAAAAAGAATTTAAAAAAAGTATGCCTATGGCTTTGTTGTTTTGCCTCGATGGCAGATGTCATCCTCTGTTTCAGAGTTGGAAGCAACAGGGAATAATCATCTGTGCATGGCATAGTATGTTTTGGGCCTGAAGGCCTGACAGGCCTAATGGTACATGGGTGGCCAAACCATGTCTGACTGAATGAGGCCATCAGATTAATATTTGGGATTTTAGTGCAGAATGCCATAGATTAACACTTTCATGCTGAGGTGACAGTCAGTTGAGTCTGTGAACATAACTTGTTCATTAAGAAGCCCACAGCAGTGGTCATTACTGCAGCCTCACTGCTTATGCTGCTGCTCCTCTTTCAACTCATAAATATGGACACAGATGGCATCAAACAAAATGTTACGCAAACATCTCTGTAGCCTCCAGGGTTACTAAATCAAAATGTTTGACTTCTGGTAGGCCCCCAAAATCTTTCAAGGCTCATTTGCTGTGTATTCTACAGCAAGTCTGTTTTGGCCAAAGAACAAACAATGATTATTATTAGTATTAGTGTAAGTATTATCCCTCCAACAACAGGTACATATTGCCGCAGTGAAAACATTTTTCTGAGCTTCACTGCTGCTGTAGAAACCAGCAGTCTTCCTGGCTCCATTATTCAACAACACAGGCACTTGCCTCTAGAAATGATATAGGCAGCAACACTGTCTCATGCATACAAATGGGAAGGTTAGCATGTGATCCATCCTGGAATGGATCGCACTCTCTGGCTTTGGCAACAAGAAAAAACATCGTGGCGGGATTAAAGTGCTCCTCCGCTCCCCCGAGTGAGTAAATGTGAAATGACACAGTCAGATGGACAGTGTAGTTGACGTGTTATCTGTTCACCGAGAGCATAAGGAAGCTGCTCAGATGGTCAAGCGGCGGCTCTGCTCATATTTCTGGGATGCGAGAGAGAGAGGGAGGGAGAGACTGCATGCAACTCCAGCCTTTCTCCTCGGCTGCATGGCTAGTTGCTATAGCAACATGACTTCGCATTCCTTTTCACCTGCCGTTTTTGATCAATTCTCACTCTTGCCTCTCCCTCGCCAACCTTCCTTTGTCCTGAAATGCCTCGCCACTGCGGATGACTTCCCTCCACTGTTTCAGAGAGGGCTGCTGCCACGTTTGCTCTAATACCTGTAATTTTAGCTTTCCTTATAGCAGTTAACCATATTATTTTCGTTTCATTATTATTTTTCGAAAGTTAATTTAATTTAAAGTTAATTAGCATATTGTGGAAAATGAAAATAGACAGAGCACATGGGGAAGCCTGTGTCTGCTGCATCTATGTCTGTCTCCTTCAAAATGACATGGCAAAGATTTTATCTTATTCTATTTTATCTATTAATACTGCACAGGCAGAATTGGGTGTTTTTGACTGGGGTTCCCCATACATTGGTATTTTTAAAAAGCACTTATTAAAACAAATAGAAAACAATATTATCAAGTCATTGGGAACAAACTGATAGACAAACTCCTGAAAAATTGGAATGATAGAATAAAGCACCTGTGAGATATGACAAAAAGTATCCACAGGTACCCTAGTTGGTAGGATGAGGGTTACTATAGTCTGACTGCAGTCATGGTATACTACATCTGAATCTTCATACATACTAGTGCCAACTGTTAAATGTACGACACATTTAGAGTGTCCCAACTCTGAATCCCTGTGGTGAAATAGGACCCTCATTGTGCTACACCATCATTATCTCCCCTCTAATGCTGACTAGAATATTCCGTGTGTGGCAACGGTACTACAGAACCAATCACGCCCCAGGCTAATGATTCATCAGGAGCCAGGGGTCTCTGGAGTGTCCCTGGACCACCTTGGCTGCAGCACAGTCCATCGTGGCCTTAAAGACAAATTACAGAGGTGTTTGACAGAACCTAACCAGACCTAGAGTCAGATGGCATCCTTTCCTCTCCAGAGACATAGAGGAAGAATGAGGCAATTGTGTAGCCAGAGGTTAGCTGCGACCAATTATATGCCACACACACCCTTTTATAATGTATTTGAACTATGTGTCACAGCTTGCATCATTTGAACCCTGTTTTCCCCGGAATGGTATTGTGCTAATTAGCCTGCTTTTAATCAGGCAAGTGAAAAGAAGAGCTCTGTGCGGGGTCCTGCGTAATGGGTATATAGATGGATAGTGACAGTCAGTCCTGCGTGAGGAAACCGGGCATGAAGGGAGTAAAGCTTGAGCTGGAGGCACTGAGGCGTGATTACTTGGCTCTCACGTAAAAGTGCATTTTCTACTCAGTGATATCTGCTTATAGCTCTGTTCAGATAGTACATATCTGCACACAATGACTAATGTTATGTACATTCACAGGCACCTATAGGCGTAGCATGTCCACACTGATTTATCTGATAAAAACATACATTAGAACATACTGTATATTCCTCTCTTTCTCCCATACACTTGCACAGAAAGACACGTGCAGATTTGCAAAATGAAATGCACTCATTCCTTCACCCTGCTCATTGTGTGCAGTGCAATCATGCAAGTGCCTTTACTTATCTAATGCACATAACGTCCACAGAAAGGCTGATCATTAAAATGGCGCATTACGGAGGACCGATCTGTGGTCTACGTCTCTGATGACTTGTCTGTGTAGACGGATAATTGGATCGTCTCCTCCACTAAATGGCACTGCACTGTGTAGAGGTGATTTCACTGAGCATTTGCAGAGGGAGGGAAAAAAAAAAAAATTAATGATTATGGTTTTCACAAATGTTGAAAAGAGAGTGAGATGAACTAGAGTGCGGTATTATAGAAATTCTGTGTGGTTACAGCAGGGAGGAAAAACAAACACAAAAAAGAGCTTTATTACTCTTAATTAATGTACATGGTATGACGAGGTGGCACTAATCTCCCAGCTCATTAGCACAACATCTGGAGTAGGTCACACAATCCTGCCAGAAAGCAAACAGAGGAAGTTACAGGAAAATGCACACAATCACACATATGCATGAACACACACACCTGGCAAAAAGCCTGATCACCAGAATAAAATGTTGTCATTGTACGTTTCTGCAAACCACGGATATGTAACATTTGTTAATTGCACACATATAGCAACATTTCTAAAGTGACATAGTTCAGATCACATGTATGTGAGCTGAGTTTCTCATGATGTGGAGAGGACGGTGAGCGACGTGTAACTGAGGCGACACGGCTGCCAAGAAGCAGACAGCAGCAGACCACTGTTAGAGACCAGGTGTTTTTTAACCAGACTTCAGGACAATAACCATTGATTTTTGTTATTTAAGTTGATTATTTGTGTAACAAACATCCTTATTTTAACTCAAACCATAATGTTTTTCCTAAACTTACCCACCTAGTTTTGTTGCCTAAGCTTAGATTTTATTTATTATTATTATTTTTAAAAAAGATTTTGGGGCTTTTCTGCCTTTATTGATAGCCGAAGGTAGACAGGAAAGGGATGAGAGAGAGGGGATTACATGCGGGCTGCAGGCAGGAGTTGAACCTGCGGCCACTGCAGCGAGGACTTTTAGCCTCTGTATATGCGGCGCACGCTCTACCACTGAGTCACCAGTGAGCCCCTAAGCTTAGGTTTTACTTGAATTCACAAAAATACAATCTTCATAGTTTAGCGCGTAAAGCCCAGTTCAGACAAAAGATTTGTGACGAGACGAAACCGTTTTAGAACGTTGCAGCTGCGGCGCTGTGAACTGGCCTTTCTCACCTCAACTCAAGCCGACTACACTTGTCAAGTCGCCATCGGCTGGTTTTTAGAATGTAAGGCACGTTTCAACAGCCAATTAGCTCGTAGCAATCAGCTGGTCGATATGGCAGAGAGCCTTATACGCTTTACAATGAGCTCAAGTTGATATCCGCTACATATGAAACGTACAAATGTAACATATCCATGGTTAATGAAATGCACAATGTCAACATTTATTGGGAAAACATTATCCTGTAAAACTACACGGTCTGCAGTTTCCTCTGGGTCTCCATTGAAACAAATGGAGTTGTGCCTCAGTTGTTGATCCATGTTGGACTGTGGACTGTGACTGACAAGTGCAGGTACTGTGTGCACTGAGAAAACAGCTCAGCAACGTCTCCTGTGTCATAATACAGCACCTGGGTTCCCCAGAATGATCTGGGTGAGGCAGAATCATGCAGTGTGTTTGTGTTTGTGTTATTCATTAATCCCCTTCTGGATTTAACAGGTGTTTTTGTAAAGGCAGCCTGCATATAGGCTTATATGTCTGGAGAGCTGAAGGAGATAAATTATACAGTTATTCGTCTTTCCCTCCCTGATGAACCCTCACTTCCTCGTGTTGCTGGCGCCGTCCCGCTGTGGGTTGTGTGAACGGAGAGAAACAAACAGGCCTGGGTCAAAAAATGGCCAGATAGTTTTTGTTTTAAACAATGTGGTGCCCAAAGGGACCAAACAGTGAGTTCCAGAAAGTTACTCGAGTTATTTTTTCCTTTCAAATTCAGGTCTGAATACTGGGCCACTGTGATTAACAACTTGCTCAACTCTGACTGAACTGTCCTCATTGATCTGGTTCTTCAAGCAGACCGGAGAAAACATCAGGAACGTAAAGGATTTTAGTCCAAAACCATACATAAGTTATTAGCTTGCCCACATCCTCGATTTGTTCAGCGAGTCAGATGGTTTGTGAGCTTTGTAGGCAGTAGGGCTGTCAAAATTGGCCAAAAATGGCATTTGATTATTCCTTCTAAAAAAACACATTTGAACTATTGAAATATTTAATTCTGTTCATTCATTATGTCCATAAGAGGGCAAACCAATACAACGAGAGACATAACTACTGTTACTACTATACTACATAACTACTATTACTTATTCCATCATAAACATGTCTTTTAAAGTGAAACTTTGTCGATTTTTAACCGGCTCTGTGTCACTGCAGCGCGGGCAGTACATGCAGAAGATGCTGGCAGCGCCCAGAGCTCCACGCTCACCCGCCGGCAAAAAGTCTGACGGGTGATCCGGCAGTACTGCCCGTGCTGCAGTGACAGAGCCGGTTGGAAATCGACAAAGTTTCACTTTAAAAGATCTACATACCTACACATTACAAAATAAACAGATAAAATAATGTCCTATACTGTAAAACTTAATAGATCATAGACCATCAAAAAATCGGCTAGTTAAAGCTAACGT
This sequence comes from Heterobranchus longifilis, assembly GCA_028570985.1. Taxonomy (NCBI): domain Eukaryota; kingdom Metazoa; phylum Chordata; class Actinopteri; order Siluriformes; family Clariidae; genus Heterobranchus; species Heterobranchus longifilis. The sequence goes on along the minus strand of JAOVVB010102875.1, from coordinate 7,157 downwards.
TTTTGGCAAACATGTTCTTGCTTCATGCTAAATACACTGCTAACATACACCTAGCACGGCATACGTCTTCCACAAAAGATGAAGAGTCTTTTTCATATAAGCAAAGATACATATTGCTGTTTGCTCCTGCTTATTTGAGAAAACACACAAGTGATTCAATTCATACTTTATGAAAGCTTTTACATTTTCTGTTCCAGGCTCCCAATTTCTAAGAAATGTTTTTCTAGGGGAAAAAAAATCCTCAGTATTAGAAGCAACAGTTCTCAGCACCAAGGCTTTGTTTGGGATAAATAAAGGACATGTGCAGTTAGCATTAGCAGCGAAAGCCAGGCTGATTGAACAGACAATGACAATTGCTACCTACAGATGGATGTACAAATGGGTCTAGCAGATTGCCATTTTCAGTCCAGAGAATCTAACAATATGCGAAGCTAAATGAAACAATCTAATTTCAGTAAATTACTTACCTTATTAGGAAACCGGCGGCGTTTTGAATTACACAGGGAAACATCTCCAAAATGCACACGTATGAAGATTCAAATGCACCTGCAATGAACGTCCCATATTATGCTCATTTTCAGGTTCATACTTGTATTTTATTATTATTATTATTATTTTATTTATTGCTATTTTATTATATATATATATATATATATATATATATATATATATATAGTCCCGATGCCTTGTTTTAAGGCACAGTTTCTGAATACAGGCTGTGTGCATTTCTCCTTGGCTTGAGCATTTTGATTCGCAGTATATTGATACAGCACCTAGACCTGCTTTATAATTAAAAAGACATGGAAATTTAACTTTTACAATATGGGACCTTTAACATCAAGAATGGTAGAACCAAAGCCAGGTCAGGAGACACACAGATGCAGGGTTAGCAGTTGGGCGACTCTTGGTTTTTCTTGGTGCTCAGTGGGTTTCTGTTGGCAGTGCCCATCAGCCTCTCTGGTGCCTACATCACTATGCCAACTCTCAACCATGCCAGTCGGCAGCGGCAGCAGCAGCAGCAGCAGAGCTAAGTAGGTCACACTGCAGTCACACTGACTCCCCAGCTACAGAAGGAGGAGAGAGAAAGACAGGGAGAGAAAGAAGAAATACAAAAGAGAAATGGAGAGGGAGACAAAAAAAATAGAGGAGGGTTTAAGAGAGAGGAGGATACCGAAGATAAAGGAATGAGGAAGAGGAGGGAGGAGCCAGAAGATCAGGAGAGAGAACTGATAGGAGTGACTGAGGAGAGATGACAGCCAACCGGAAATGAGGCGGAGGAGTCACGAAAGGAAAGGAGCTGATTTATAGATGTGGATTTAAAAAAAAAACAGTGATGGGTAAAGATTGCAGCACGAATCGTCATTCAGAGGGAATGAAGGTTGAGAGTTGATGAGCACAGTGAACATAGAAGGTGATGGTGAGGCAGATGAAAGGAAATCTTACATACGCACACCCGATCTGCACCGACACGGCAGTCACATCCTGCAGATGCTCTCGCTCAAAAAGCCTGTATCGTTATTCCACTCGTATTTATTCAGAAAATAGAACAGTGTGCAATCTTTGAGAGTGTTTCTTGTGTGCAACTGAGCCATTGAATGAAAACACACAGCCACATCAAGATACTGTGGTTCATTAATTTTTGGTTAAAAAAAAATCATCTAATGAAGTTCATCACTCAGAAAATGTATTATATGCAGGATTTTATCTTAAAAGTGTCATTGAAAGTGAAGATTTTTTGTAGTTGGTGACATATGTATGTGACTTGAAGTATTGGGGCTTAATTTTTTGTGACTTGTGCATCACATCTTTCTGCTAAGAGCTCACTGATTATTTTTTTTCTTGCCTGCATTAGTTTATTTTGGTGTCACTTGCAAATAAGATGCACAAAGCAATTTTGGAGACAAGGATTACCGTGATTTCCCATGCCAGCTCAGACTGCGTCAAAGCACACAGCACGAGTCAGGCAGTCATCTGCTCTAACTCTGTGGTTTTACCAAGCAATGCACACATAAAACAGATCCACAATCAGTCACTATAGCCTGTGCCCACATTTAAGTACCTTTAAACTCTTTTAGCTTTAAAGAAGTTTCTGGTGTTGCATTTCTAACAGCCTGTCCTCCAGAGGAAAATGACAGCAGTTGACATTTCCTACTCTGTACAGTAATACCACCTATATGAGCGTTTACTAAAATAACGCCCCTAGTGGTCAGAATAATTATGACCCATATTGACGTTTTATTGTCAACTTTGTTTATTGGGGTTTTTCAACATAACCAGCTTGTACAAAATAATTGCACTTGTAAGTTATTTGGCAAGAGTATAAAACAACACATTGAAAACTACAGAACGACAACACAGGTTAACATAATCACAAAGACAGAATAAAAATAAAAACAAGTGTGCATATATAAGAAACATTATAGCAATAAGGTTTCTTATATATAAGAAACATTATAGCAATAAAAAGGAAAAATAAGTAAATATATATATTGATATAGTTGTTTACAGGTCAACTAAATCAGCCAACACATTTACCTGCAGATTATTTTCTAAATTAATCGATTTAATGTTTGGTCTATGAAATGTCAGAAAATAGTTTGAGTTAACATATTTAAATATCTTGTTTTGTCATGCAAATGGTCCAAATCCCAAAGATATTTAGTTTACTATTTCAGAAGGTTTAGAAAGCTGCCAAATCTTCACATTTGAGAAGCTGAAACAAGTGATCGTTTGCCATTTTCCCTTAACACTGACTTAAATGATTAACCATACCAAGCTTAAAAATAACATACCCAAAATAATGTTGATTATCCTGTTTTTTTTCTGAAAGGTAGCCTAACCTTTTGGAGTTTTATTAAGTCTGAATTATAAGTGACACTAAAGCAAATTTAGAGGCATGGTAAACACTTTTATTTAAAATGTTACTGTTATGCACTCCTGCTATAAACAACGTGTCACAGTGATCTGGTGATCTTGCATAATGAGGCTTTTGATTACAAACGATGTATCATTTGTCAAGGTTGAGTGAGCATTTGGATGGAAATCCAAATGAGCATTTTGGAAATTTGGATTTGGATGCTTTCCAAATAAGGTAGCACACACCCCTCTTGGCCCATTTTCAGGCTGCTGCTTGTTAACTGATTATCAAAATGGTTGCAGATACATTTTCGGTTGATTGACTAAAATGTGATTAATGTAACGTAATGTGAAGTGATTTTAAACGACACTGGTACTGTCAAAAAAATCAGGTGTCTCCACACCAAAACTCTATTAGAATTCCTTCATAGATTTCAGCTTTAAAACTAATGTTCAGTTTGACATTTATTTGTATGTGAATATTGATTATCAGACTGTCGGCTCTCGGAACAGACATATCTGTGACCGTGACCTTAGTGTAGCTCAGCTAACAGCTGTGAGGGCTGATAAGAAGAGAGACTTTATGTCTTTTCTGGTGAACACCCTCTACCTCTGATCCATTAACAATATAGCATCAGTTCTCTCTCCTTCTGTCTTTTTTTGCACCATGTCTGTTCAGATCGTCTTCACCGAGTCTTGCACCGGACACAGCTCTCGAGAGCGCACACACATACATAAATTCACACACTTACACACACACGCACGCACGCACGAACGCACGCACACACACACACACACACTAACCGTGTTAACCAAGCACACTGTGACAGTTTAACACCCTCATTATGTTATTAATACCTGTGGCCGTGTCAATAGCCTCTAATGCCAGTGTCAACGCCCTTTAATGGAATCACTCACATCAGTGCTGCGTCTCACCTCCTCACCTCCTCCCTCTCCTTGAACTGTTTGCCATGCAGAGGGTGTGCAGTCCTCCCGCCCTCCCGCTCAGCTAACAGCAGGGGGAGGATGAGGAGAGAGACGAGGGCAGGAAGAGAAAAAAAGCTCTGACACATTTCGCAGATGTAGTATGGATTGGATAGGTTACCCTACAACTGAGGTTTTGCCGTGACAGGTGTGCGGCTATCTGACCTTTTCCTTTTTAAAGATGCCGTCAAACATCCCGTCACCTCTTTAATACCACCTTTGAAATTAAGGATCGACCAATAGGGTTTTTTCAGGGTCGACGATATAGGGAGACCCAGGGACGACGTCTTTTTGTAGGCCAACCCGGAATTTAGCGTCGCCATGGGTTCCCTCGTTAAGAAGCCTATGGGATTTTTGCATTGGATTTTGGATCATTGCAGAAAATAAGCTCTGTGGCAAACACAAGTTTATGATACTCACACGTTTGGTTCAGAAAGATAATCTCTCCATATGAACACCACTTTCATGATTTTAGAAGCGTAAATGCAATCGTCAGAAGTAAAAAGCTAACGTTAGGCTATCAACAAACTATCCAACGGTCGCCTGTCGCCGTTCTACGTCACCGTCGCCACTACTCAGCAAATGGTAACGTTTAATGTCCTCGACAACCTCTGTAGTCTCTTTTGGCCACTTGTTAGCAACCGCTTTTTTTAACGTAAAAGAGCACGTAAAAGCTTCAAAATTCATGTGTGGTGTTTACCGACATATTTTATGTTGTAGAAACAAAACATAAATGCACACTGGCAGGTCTGCATTATATATGTTTTGTGTTTGAAATGTCTGTATCGTCACTGCACTACATTTTAATAAACTTTGATAATCTGGTCGTAGATCACATCTCTCGCCCGCATCCAGGCACCATCTCACTCCGTTTTCCTCTCCCTGCTGTTCTTGTACTCATAGAACTGAACAAAAAAAATTACGATTCCGCTAATTGTAAAAAAGATTGTTTATCCCCTCTGCAATACGTTTATTCCACATTTTTTTTAGATCCTTGGCGTATTGGTTACTGTACTTTTGTATAAGCTGATCATAACTAATTGCCCCTATAGTGGGATTAATAAAGTTGTTTGAATTGAATTGAAAATGCTGAATTTCAGTATATAATCAGTCGATCCCTAACTGAAATATCTCTCATCACGCATCTTGTCTACATCATGCCCTCTTCAAGTACTCCATCAGAATTTTTTTTTTTTTTAAAGTATGCAGTGCTGTAACCCCAAACTCTCCTAATCAATCAGTGGATTGAAAATGTCATGGCAACAGCTGCTCCGTCCTCCTCACTTCCCTTCTCTTCTGTCTTTAGTTCATCTGATTAATCTCTGGCCTTGAGCCTGTTGAATCTCCGCCAAAGATGGTGACGAGTGAAGAACTGTTTACTTCCGTACCACAGCAGTGGAACACCTTTTCTCTCCACGATGCTTATTACCACCACTGTGATACCATTCAAAGGAGAAGGCCTTCAACACATGCCGTGAAAAAAAGGACCATGACTAGCCTCCTGTGAGTCACCGTAGATCAGGATTCTCTGATTACCCGAATCATCTGGATTGACAGCCGCCTGAGAGATCATGAATAAGCGAAGGTTATGAATAGGTCGACCACCCCCTTCCCTGTTAGTGGCATGTCTCACCGTCTCATTTTTGGGGCAGCGTTGTGTGCAGACGGATCCAGTCAAGGCGATGTCTGACAGACCAGCACTCTCCTCTTGAAATCCACTTCTTGAATTCATACATACAGTAACTACAGCACCCTGGCTGCCCCTCGCAGTGCTCTTAAGTTGCTCTGTTCCTTTCTTAAGCGGCCGTCCGAGACGAACCAAGACTTCACAGACGTTAAGCAGCATTTTACCTCAGCCCTCATTCTGCTCCAGCCCACAAGTTCGTTGTTGAAGCTGACACTTGTGATTTGGGTGTAGCAGCTGTCTCGTCTCAAAGCTCAGCTCAAGAACTGGAACCAAAAGTTAGCTTTGGAGGAATGGTGGTGCAGTGTGTGGACAAACCATAAGAATCTGGAATTGGATCCCCCTAACAAAAACAAGCTGTATACTTTGTTCTCTGTTATCCTTTTCCATAAGCACTGTGTTCTTACCACATTAACTCAGAAATAGTTTCGTGGTGAGCTGCTACATGTTTCCTCTGACAGTCAAAATGACGGACAGATGGAGTAATTTGCTTGGCGTGAACTGGCTTGACTCTGGCCCGGTCAGAGGCAGCAGAGTGTGAAGGGGGTCGTAGACTCAGATGTGAGGAACACTGTAAAAAATAAATACTATACTAGAGTTCCATAACATGGCAGGGCCTCCTGCTGACGCCAAGCTCCTCTTACACAACAGAAAACTTTTAGAGTCGCCATGTACCTTTCCAGTTTGCAAATGTAAGTGGAGACGACATGTTGATGCATTTCTTTTTAATTAGAGAGTGGTCGTTGACTCAGGTATCTAAAAAATGTAAAATGATGAAATATTCATTCAGACCTCTGCTGAGGACAGAGCCTGTCTGCTGGATGGGACGGAGCTCGGAGATGAAACGAGAAACGTCTCATCGCCCCGGCATCGCTTATTGCTTCAGTCACAGACACCAAACCAGGACGAGAACAGAAATAGCACAGTCAAGTCTTCTTTTCCGCACTTAAAAGTTTAACTTGTGTCATTTCTGCTGACATACCGCATGTGTGTGTATGTGATAGTGTTTGCATGTGCCTTTTTGCTTTTTCCTGATGAATCATGTAGATGACAATGCAGAAGACATTGGAACACAGTCATCATATCATGGGAAAACATACTTATACTTTTGTCAAAAGTGTGTGTGTGTGTGTGTGTGTGTGTGTGTGTGTGTGTGTGTGTGCGTGTGCGCGCGTGTGTGTGTGTGTGTGTCTTCGTGACTTTCCTAAACGGTTACAGACAGTGAACTGTCAGTATGTCAGTAGAAGCAAACTGGTGCAATTATTCTCCAGCACTGATTGATGACACAGCGAGCCCCATCTAATGATGAGAGTCCCCTGTACTACACGCCCTTATGCTATGTCGTCAACACACACACACACACAAACACACATTTTTTCAAGAGCAATGAAAATGCATCCAGCAGTAACTTGTTGGAACTGGGCATTCGAGGGTGATACATCAAAATCCCCCTCAAATGCAAACACTTGCAAAGCCGACACGTTTCACAAATCACCTGAGGAGGCAGAGTTGGTGTGTGTGTGTGTGTGTAGGTGTAGGTGTGTGTGTGTGTGTGTGTGTGTGTGTGCTCCTCCTCCTCCTCTGTTATCCTCCTCCAGGAAGTGACCTCTATTTACCTGTCATACACCGTTAC
>JAOVVB010102866.1:0-13007 GCA_028570985.1 Heterobranchus longifilis | reverse complement strand
CAACATTCAGAAAATAGTTTGCATGGAGTTAAAAAATACAGGTTTAACTGATTTAAATATATTACATTGAGTCAATGAGTGTTTCAGACAGAGGGTGTATACAGGTATATTTAGACAGACTGCATGAGAAAAATAATGTGTTTTTTGAACATTAAAGCACGCAAACATGTTCTAAAACTCCAAAACACAAGTATGAATCTGAAAATGAGCAAAATATGACCCCTTTAATGTTGATATTTTCACACTGGGAGCAGTCTGTGGAAGTATAGTGTCCCTGTGACAAGTAAAAAGTGTCACTTAATCTTGTTTTTGCTGACCTCTAGTGGTTGAAGATTACGAGAGTGATGTAGAAGTGTACTGAGGGTGTGGTCAGGGCACCGTGACATCACTGATGTGTGCTTACAGGTGTAGAAGACGCCAAAGAAACATTACTTTTAAGCTTGATGTTAAGTTACTCCGAAATTAGCATTAAAAAAAACCTTTGCATCTACTACTTTGAGTGGTGCAATTTTACTGGATTTGCTTTCAATCAAGTGTTCTGACTGAGTCTGTTTCTAACGTCAGTATTCAGAAACATAAAGTGCTGAAGAGTGTGTACGTACACAGTATTCTAGCTAATAGTTCATATCACACAAGCGATACATATTAAAAGCAAATTCAGAATAAGCTGCTGATGTGTATCATCAAAGTGCATCACACACAAATATCCCTCTATGCATGAATATGAATGGATATTACAGTTGACAACAGAGTATAAGGCCATAAAATCCAACGGCAATTATGATTAAGTGCATACACCTCTCATATCAGAATATTTTCAAGTTATGTTTGCAATGTGCAGGTGTGTTTCTTGTAAACAAAGGCCACCGTGATGTCTGACTGGATTACTGCAGACAGACAGGATATGACACTTCCATGCTGCAACTCACAAACAGAATAACTGAGTATCACATATGGTGGAAACACACTAATTGACAGAAGATGCCGTCTAGTTTTTTTTTTTCTCCTGACTGCAGAGATTTTCAAGGAGATTGTTTTCACTGTGGTGTGAAGTAGGCTAAAAGTAGGACGCAGCAGGCGTGATGAGCAGGGAGGAAAAAATAGACAAACCAATAAACAAACCAATTACATGATTCACTTGTACAAAGGGGTAAGAATAAGTACCATCTAACCTGTCATTACTCAACTTTGTTGTGTGTATTTATTTTTTAATTTGTGGCACATTTGATAGGAAAAAGGATAACAGCACCTTTGTTTAAGTTAATTGGATGCCATTGTATATAAAGTATATGCCAAAAATGACTCACTGGATTACTTTGATCGTGAAAACAAAATTAAAAACGTGGTGATTCTGTTGTTAAAAGTGTCTTTTTCCATGATTTCTAAGCAGGTTTATGGACATTTGTCTGTCAAGCTGAATCTGAAAATATGTGTATCAAGTTTGTGTGTTCAGATTTGAACGATTTTTGATTTTGAACAATATAGATTTTTGAGTTATGACTCCAAGACTCCTCGTTTTAATGCAAGTTATGCATCAATCAGGCGCCAAGTGTGAAACAAGTACATTCACATTTGGACGTCTAAAGATTTTTCACAGAAATACACAAAAGAAAAACACAAAAATTCTTCACCAAAATAACGGCTGTACGTCTGTGCAAGCAGCTTATTACGACTCATATTTATGTTTCTTGTTAGGCGGCGAACTCTAGTTATGACGGGAACAAAGGAGAAAGTCAGGTGACATAGTATAAAGAGCGACAAAGTCCACGTGAGGTGGAGGTCGGAGTGGATGGACGGGTCAAACAAACTCGGGACTTCCACCCAGGAGACCGCTGTTTGTGTCCCGCGTGAAACCAAGTTCGTTAACCAACATATACACGTCACAGACGTAACTACGTCATGGATTCATGTCCATAACAAACACACTCATTTTAACCCAAACCACGATCTTTTCCTAAACTTAACCAAGTAGTTTTGTTGCCTAAACTTAACAACATAGTTTCGTTTCACAACGTTAACCACGTGTTTGAAACATCGACCGTTTCACGTTAAATAAAATGGTCATGTATGTCGTTTTGGGAGTCACTGGCAAATAATGTATTCTGTTGTTTGGGTATGAGGACGTGTTGCCAAAAGCTAGTGTAACTACTATTTCCAAGGTCAAAAATTTACTTTCATATTCAAAGATAACCAGATAAAAATATATATTTTTGTTTAAGCAAAGAGTTTTGCTAAAATGGATGTGTCAAACAACACAGTAGCGTAATTTCTTTGGAAAAAATAATGCTGTCAGAGACCATTGCTGCCATGGAAAAAAAAACAAAAAACATTATGATTTAATTCTGTCATTCAGGTATGAGGACATACCTGTTTCAATATAATTACAACATGAGAAAACATGAATAACTCCCTGTAGATTGAGATGTTTACACATGGATCACAGAAAGTGTCTTTAACAGTGTTGGCCTTGCATTTTAGATCTTTTGATGTACTGAAGAAAAAAAAAAAATCGATGTCTCCATAAGCTGCTGTGCATTATTGGATGAGCTCAGACTGCCTTCATCCACGTTTAGCTCTTCAGTCGATATGCTAACAAAAACATAACCCTCGAGCTGAGGTGTCAATCACGTAGGCACAAACATACCACACAGGGCCATTCCCCTGGGGATAATTTGGGCTCTCCCATCACTATTCCAGTTGTTGACTTTGGATACAACAGCAGGTTGTCATTACCTCACCAGTGGAGCTCTCACCTGCCTCTTTCCCTCCATCTACCTGCATATAGAGCCCAGATAAGTGGCCACTTGACATGTATCCCTCTGACAGTGTTGTGTTTATGGACATATCCATTATTTTCTACACTTCTGACATAAAGCTCTGTGGGACAAGAGGTGCAAGACTGGCAATATAGCAAAATGACTTCAACATACATGGAAGTATAAATAGATATATTTATCCATGGAAACACTTTTCCTATCCACACTTTATTAAAGTACTGTAATGGTGGTTTTGGCCTATTATCAACCCAATATAAACAAATAATATCTTCTTAAAGCATGCCATATGTTTTTGTTCAAATTATCATGCAAAAGCACCCTGTTAAATCTTGGGTTTAGTCATTAAGCATGAAAAAAGCATAAAAAATGACTAATCGACTAAAGAAATCTTATTCGACTGAGACTTAGCGACTAAGAGAGGGCAGCCCTATGTTTTTGAGATTGCTTTTCTCCTATAGACAGCCCGTTTTTGTTTTTTTTCATGAAAATCAACTCTTAGAGGCCTTGTTTAAATTCCTCTAATTCCTTTCAAAACATTTTTTTTCGTTGCTTTTATGTCAAAGTTCGTTTCAAGTGTGATGCAGTTGCAAACAGATGACACATTGAGAAAATGTTGCCTGGTGGTACAAAGGATGTTCTGGCATTCAAACCGCGTGTGTCATGTACAGAAAAAAAGCTCTCCGTTCATGAGGCATGTTTAACAAAAAGGAAGAAAAATGCATATATGAAGTTTCTGAAAGTACTGAAATGAAAGTCGGAAAAATGGCTGAAAAGATGGAAACCCATCTTTAAAAAAAAAAACTTGCTTATTCTATGCTTTGGGAAATGGGAGACCGTAAAGCAAGCTATATGCAATTTGTAGTTAATGGACTAAAACTGCTGGCATGTTCCTTTAAACAAAATGAGCACGCACACGGAGTGAAGCGCTTGCATTAATTTGTGTATGTGCTGCTGGTTCATTTGAGAAAAAAAGCACGGACACAAACACAGCAAGGATGAACGTGGACACATGGTGAGTAATTTAACTGGCTGTACTATCAGTGGCTTGGTAAAGGATCACCCTCTGGATTTTAAATAACAGCAGCGAGGCCACTGGAGCAGTTGAGTGTGTCGGCGAAGGCCAGCGAAAAAAAAAAAGCGGAGAATATTTTAATGGAGTTTTTGCCCCTCCCAGCAGAGAGATGCCGATGTGCATTTCTTGTGTAAAGAGATACAGGAGCTCAGTGATCCTTAAAGCTATATAGCTGCAGAAAACACGTGGGCACGGCTGACACCGTTACCTCATCTCTGCTGCATAAACCTGTCAACACTTCAACTGTTTTAACACACATTTCCTCTGTGTCAAACAAGCAAAAAACAATATGCATCTCAGGTTGCATTACAAAATTATAATGGCTTGAGGGAAGATGGTAAAAATGTCAATCTAACCGGCAGGCTTCCCTCTCACCCTGTCTATTGAGAGCCCATTACAACGTAATCCCAAATGTGGGCTCTGACATCTCCGCTACCAGCGTACGTGGGTGGAAAGGAACAAGTGAACAAAGGACAATGCGGCTTGTAATCCCGTTAAAGGATTAAGGGCTCGGGCACACACATGCGCATGCACACACAAAAGACATACACGTTTTGTTTGGGAGCATTCCTCTTGACTTACACTTGTTCATTAACCCGTACACTCGGGCTTAATACTATTACACCAACAACCCTAAACTCCTGTAACCTTAAACCGACCTCAATTCTCAACCTGAGCACGGAGCAGCCGCTTTCAAAGAAAACCCTTTTTAAGGGCTTTTCTCACGACTCGTCTCTAAAAGGATAAAACCGTGGCCGGAGCCAGCTATGAGGTCACGGAGGTCCGGATTCTCTGTAATTATTTCCTAAAAAAGAAAACACTCTCCCTCTGCATCTGAATGACGTGAAAACGTTTGAAACTGACAGGCATATATTCTGAAATATTACTTTTTTCTCTATTTTTTTTAAAAGAAAGGACCCTAGAGTAAACTGCAGTCAATTAGTGAGAGTATTCACGATATTCATGAAATTCACCACTTGTTTTTATCGCGATCCACAATAGAAATCCATTATTGTCCCATCCCTGGCCAGCACTCGGCCGTTGAAAGGCGGAAAGACGGTACAAACATCCAGAGACTATAGTCTACATACATAACCACACACCCACCAGGTGTTTATCAGCACTTAATCAGCGGAGCGAGCAGAAGCAGCATTGCATGGAGTCCACACACACACACACACACACACACACACAAGCAAGGGTCGGGGTGGTCATGATGATTATAGATTTTTTTTCCCTCTGTCAGAAAGATTCGCTGCTGACGACGCCGCTGGGGACGGGGGGGATTTAGGCAATGCAGTTTGTTACAGGTGTGGACAAACTAACAGGAACACTGGTACAATCAGATGCAGTGTCTCAGCTCTGGTGTTTATTATCAATATATTATACAGGCATATAGAAAATTAATCAGTTACAAAAGTTATTTATTCAAGCAAAAATGCCCAATAATCTCTGGTTCCAGCGTCTCATTATTCTCAATATAATATTTTTGGGTTTCGGACTGTTGGACAAAGAAAACTTTAAGGAAATGTGACGGACATTGTGTCCTATTTTCTGGCATTTTAGACTAAACGATTTATCGATGAAATATAATCATTAGCTGCTGTTATTTTTGGTCATCCACCTCCTGCTGTTAACACAGTCGCAGGCCGGAAACTGTTTCATTTTCTTGAAACTTGACTATTGAAACGCTTTCTAGAGTAAATCACGGAGTAATATAAACATAGAATCAGGCCATAAAATACACAAGATGACACTTTCAAAGGTCTTTGTCTGATCAACAACAGGTGTCATTTTGGTATGAATTTTGCTTGCCCAGAAATGCAGACCTCACTGATTTCTCAACCCTGGCTACGGCCCTGGATAAAACTACAACATTTTCACACACACACGACAGCACAAACACAGTGATGCATACTCATTCAGTGAGACTTCAGGCTATGCACTTGACTTGTGGATGATCTCAGACTTTTACCGAGGCATTTTATCTAATTTGTGACGGATTATTCCACCAAAAGCGAAAGCAAAACATATAATACGCAGACACTGAAAATGCACATACACAAAATGAAAAATCATGGGAGGCTTGCAAGTTCTTGTCTTCCCAAAAAACAAACAAATGGAAACAACAACTTTCCTGCAGAAGAGCATTAAGTCACTTGCGATATGGTCACATTGATTGTCATGATGCTCGCGACGCTATGAGCAAAAACTACGTGGGATCAATTCCTTAATCCACACGCTGCTTTCCTGTGGCGCTAATGATCAGACTTGATGCAAATGACAGAGCAGAAAGGAGCTCCTGCTGGTGCCTAAGGCAACAAAAAAACGAACTTTTCCGAAGGCTGCGGCGCTGTTTTGACAAGAGGGATGTATAGTTGTGTGACTCGTGACATTGCCGGGGGCAACACTTCTAAAACTTCCACTTGAGCTCCGGCTCCCATCACGACCAACAAAGATTTACTGTTGTGAAAAGACGTTTTAAATCACGCGTGCTCGTGCTGTATCTCCAAGCCATGCACTGCAACTCTTTGTTGGGTTTGCAGTTTGTAAATGCAGACAGAAGAGCCTGTGTTAACCAGATTTTCAGATATTCATGATCTCAATATGTTAAAGCCGGCAGCTTATCAATGCAGCCAAGAGCAGAACAAACTGTAAATTATTAAAAGGCTATTTAGCCTGCATGTAACTTTGTTTGCTAGTTAATGCACTGAAGAATGGAGTGTTACTCGGGTCAGTCATCCTGGATCCTGGCTCGTCATCTTGACTTCTTTTGAGGTCAGATTGTTCTTTAGAAGCTGTTATTTTTCATCTCCGCTGTATCAACTGTTTTTTTTCCCTTCCCTTTTATGTTTCTAATATGTAAAAAAAAAAAAAAATCTGACAATTTCCTGAAGTAACAATAACACAGCAGATTTGAATAAAATCACCTCAAATCAACAAGCATATTCTGAAAAATGCATCTGTAATAAAGTCACAAAGAAGTTCCACCAATAAGCCACGTCCCCGTCTGTTGTACAGATTGATAATATTCTAATTAAACACATAAATATGTCAACCACTGACACAATCCAACCAACAGCAGCAGCACAGTTAAGCAAAGCTTGGTAGCATCTCATGTTTGTTTGTCTTACCTTATGATGTCAGCAGAAAATGGAGCATCGCCATTGGCCAACAGAAGAGATGCGAGAAGTTGCGTAGAGATCCCATTGGTCACACAAACAGCATGGAGGGCAAAAAGAGAGAAATGAAGAACTATTAGCAAAAGATAAACTACATTTTGTAGGTTTCATGTTGAACAAACGTCCCAATATTCAAATAAGTTCTGCTCAGATTGAGTCAAACTGTTAATTCTATAGTATAATGAAGGTATAATCACTGCAAAATGTGATTTTAAGACATTAGCAAGAGATTAAAGGGGACCTACAGATGAAGCCACCTGGTCAGTGGCTAGAACTAAATTTATTTACATTTAAATGTAATTAAATTAAGTTTTTTGTGTGAAGAAAGCACCACGTAACATCCTGCAAATGAATGAATGGGTGTGTTTACAGTGGAATCTGTAAACCTCACCTCCCAGCAGCTGGAGGTGAGCTGGGATTAAGATGGAACTGAGCTGGGAACAAGCTGGGTGGGGAAATTTTTCAGGTTCCTACTTGTATTTTGGGTTTGGAACATGATTACATGCTTTAATGTGCAAAAAACATCTCATACTGTCTGCCTGAATATCCCTGTATTCACCCCCCCTTTTTTCTAAACCAAAAACTACACAATCTGACATGTTCCAGCAGGAATCTGATCCAAAATCTACGAGAAATGAATGATCAGCAACCAAGATTACAGCTTTCCCTGACGTTAGCATGTAGCTACATGTAGCAGTGCATGTAATGTAAACACTTGCAGTAACGTGCCTGGAGCAGATGACCGTAAAAGAAATCTGTCACAAGTTGACATCAGCTTGTAGCCAAAGGAGAAAAAAACGGTTGAAAACAGTGTATTCACAACAGTCTGAAATCTGAGGTTTTTGCATAATGTTTACCTCATTATTTGAAACTTTTGGCCTCGAAGATTCGACATCGCAACATTATATATGACAGAAAATAAGCATAATAGATCCCCTATAAGTGTTATTTTGCATTTGCATGTTGAACTGGAAAAGAAAACACCATAACCAGCATTTGGTGTCTGTAGCAATGGTGCACGGTGACATCAAAATAACACAGCTTGTGTAGAATATTATTTTTAGAGAAATAATAAATTGTAGGGTTGAGAAGTTCAGCTCAGAACTAAATATTGACCAAATATGTAAGTCAAATAATACATTTAAAAGACAAAAGTATTTTGCAGTATATAAGCATCAGAGATCAGGGATGGAGCAATCCATAAACAAAGGGAGCAGTACGGCGTAGTTGCCACATAGAACGTCTCGTCTCCATCTACTGGAATGTGAATGCATCATTAAAGCTGCCTAAATGTCACTGAATGAAAATCCGACAGCGGAAAGAGTAAGCTAATTAGCTCTGGCTTCACTCTCCGGTGTGGAACTCACACCAAAACAAAGTTGACTTCAGTGTTGAGACAGTTCAGACAAACATCACATTAGTCGTCTGCAGAGTCCAAATGCACTGTCGCTGGAGCGTGACCAACTTGTGTCTCCTATTACAAATTAGAGCCTCGGTTCTCGTGTTTACTGATCTGATACAGAGCGTTCTGAAAGATATTGATGGAAAAGTCTTACACAGTGTGACTAATGTGATTCTGTTCTCAAAAACAAGATGTTCTGGTCATATAACATGCATTTATTTTCCTTCACCTAGCCCCCATAAAATATATTTTAGTCGTTTGATTAATTCCCAAAAAGGTTGGAACTATTCAAAATTGAAATGTTTTAAATAACATTTCCTCTGATTATTTCACTGCGCTGTGCTTAAGTGTTCTCAAAACAATCATGTGTACAAATTCAACACGCATTACTTTGCAATAACCTCAAACTAGATGCTGACAGCGGATTCTTGAGGGACGGACGCTATTACATTGTGTCATCCGGATCTGGAAAATCGAGCCTCAGGGTCGGACGAGAGTCAAGAGGAAGTTACACCTGCTCCATCGCGGTTGCTTTATATGCCACAGCTGTCTCAGAGCAGGGTCATGATGTGTGATTATCTCCTCAACATAAATCCAGGAAATCAGTTTAACATAGGTCTGTTTTCACAAACCGCTGCTGCATTAATGTGGACAATTTTACTTACAGTTTCCAGTGGCAGAATTTGAATTGCATCCATTTCTAAGTATGATCATTGTTCAAATTTGAATATAAAAAGTGTAAAGTTTGGTGAAACTGACATGTTGAAGACTACAGCACACCAATATCCACACTACCAAACTACAAATGTAAGACATACTATGGACCAAAGACCACACATATCCCTTTACAATGATGTGTAAAATTATGCACATAATAAATCAGCCTTATTAAGAGAAGATCTTTCTGCTCTCCTGCCTCTTCTTCCTGTCTCATTTAGCTTTTCTCTGCTGCTCATGTGCAAGTCCTGGATGACTAGGGCTGCACAATATTGGAAAAAACTGACACTGCAATATTTTCTTTCCTTGCAATATATATTGAAAAAATATCCTACAGGAATTTTCACCCTCTAAATGCATCAATCTGGTGCACTTTGAGAGCAAAATTGAGAGGCTAGATCTCTGAAAAAAAATGTTTGTGCTCTAGTAAACGGGGTGTGCTTTAAACCTTCACACCGGCACCCGGGTTTCAAAGCCTAGAGCTGGTCGCGATGCAACGCCATGGCGGAAAAGTGCTCGGACAACAGAGGAGACCCGCGGGCAGACTGCGCGCACAACGCTTCAATCTGCCCCGTCTCTGCACTATAACGTTACAGAATGGAATTATTAATGTCACATCTGTCGCAGCGTTACATAACGTTTCATGGTCAAACGGACACACTGAATGCGATATCTCGCTTTGTGTTGCTTTACTTGTGTTTGTGTTTGATTGCGGGATCATATTGGGATAATTTTGTGTTTATTCCCTGTACTCGCCAGAGCAGAGCTGTAGGCACCTACAACTTTTCTTTCATCAACCATGGCGGAAGTAACGACTATTGCTGCTTTGTACCTGTTGTGGAAGTCCCAGATACATCTGAAAACCAACATTTTCTCCTTTTTTTGACAGTGGATCAGTTTGAAATATTGGAGGGAGTAAAGGAACAAATCAAGCGGGACTGAAATCTTAAGGATGGCCTCTACGGTATAGTTATATTATTTTATTTGTTTATTTTGTAATGTGTAGGTGTGTAGATCTTTTAAAAGACATGTTTATGGTGAAATAAATACACTTATATGAATAGTTATGTCTCTTGTTGTATTGGTGTGCCCTTTTATGGACATAATGTGCAAAATTAGATATTCAAATAGGTTCAAACCTATGTGCTTTTTTAGAAGGAATAACCAAATGTAGTTTTTGGCCAATTCTGACAGGCCTAGTGTACTGCAGCGACACACAGAGAACAAAGGAACAAGCAGATACTGTTTAACAGAGGAATAACCTCCTCACTCTCAGCTAACCTCCTCTCAGCGACTCAGAGACACCGCCAGCTCCTACTTACTGCTGTGATCCCTCATTGCTCGTCACCCCAAGCAAACCCACGTGTCAAATAGAAAAAAAAAATATTAAAAAAAAATAAATCTGAAATGATGCTTCCTTTCACCATTGACAACATTTCTTGGCAGGATAAAGCCAAGCATGTAAGCCGCACTTCAAAGTGCAGCGTAAGGGGTGCAAGCTTTACATTCTGTTAATCTGACCTGTGGGCACTGCTTTAGCCACTAGCTCCAATGTTAATCCTTTCACTGTGCTGCTCTTCTATCTGGCTCCCGCTCTGCACTACACAGTCCACAGATCCTGGTGTCAAAGGGACGCTGAACCCCTGAGACATTTTAAGTCGGCTTGTTGCCTGAAAACAAAGTCAAACAGAGACTCACTTGTCTCTTCAAGATATAATCAGGATGAGAAGTCACCAGAGAGCGTTTATTTCTGACTTGTAATTACCCTAAATATTTTTGTAAAGTTGATTAAATGCATCTAGGGTCAAATTACTCAATTTCATGACTTTTTTTCAAAACATGAACTCCAACTTACACTCTGTATCTCCCGAGATACGTTGCACATTTAGGGTATAAATTGAACATTTCCCCCCTTTTTTAATAGTTCATGTTAGTATCAGCAGAAAAGCTGGGGACAGAATGGCAGCCTATGTGGACAAAGACACCGGCCATGAGGTAAATGTTGTTGTTTTTTCATGTTTTTGTTTTTTTGGTGCGATTTTCTTTAAGAAAATATAGTTTAAGGTTGATTTTATATGTTCCAGTTTCCCTGTATCTGATGAACCATCAGTTTCTCATGATATAAAGTGCACACATTAATGCCCCTCCCGTGACAGCCTTTCAAATGACTGTATCCCCCCAGGATACAGAATCCATTTGAGGGTTAAAATAGATTGTCCTCGAGATGTGTACATTTAGCAAGAACTACAAGCACTGAAAATGCACAGCAGGGGTGTGGGTGGGGGGGGGCAGCTGCTTGCACTCAACCATAATGACACTTTCTGCAAATCGTCGATTGTTGGAAAGCACCATGGAATGCCATGGAGAACGTCTGGCCTCCACTTTCTTCACATCAAGAATTGATTTCTGATAGGCTTCTTGTCCGCCTTAAATGATAATTAACTCGTTCGATTTAACGACACTCGCAGTGGCATCATCCCGATGTTCCCAAAGGCCTGCTCTAGTCTTGTGTTGAGTTTTGAGTTTTTGTGTATCTCTTGATATAAACAGTGTGAGAGATTGGTAAGAGCTGTCATCGCAAAAGAAGAAGGTAAATGGATGTTTCAAATGTAGTCTGTATCGTAACAATCTGTTCATCCACTGAGGAGATATCAAAGTCTAAAGTCAAGAAAACGCTCATGCCTACAAATTTGAGGGCATAGGTTCCAAAAAGTATAACATCAGTAGACGGGTGATTTCAACATATTGACTGAGGGAAACATACACTGAACTTTTGACAAAAAGATTGAAACCAATCTCATATCTGTACGCTAAATATAAAGCTATAGCTTATATGTTATATGTTTAGCTTAGCTTAGCCTCGACTCAGAACTGAAGAAAACTTTGCACATCTATTTCATGAGGCATAGGACAGGGATGGACTTGAATAGTTAAGGTTAGATTGGTGGTTAGGCATTAAACTCATACAGGGTTAGGTCGTTGAGAACTTCACCATGGTTTTTGTAAATCTAGGGTTACCTTCTAGACACAACCAACAGAATGGCGATGTATTTAATACATGATTTAACAGACATAGAAATGTTTTTTTATACCGATGTATTTAATGGGCTCACAGACCACCGCCACCTACAACACTGCCTCCGCTTTCTGAAAAGGAACATTATTACGACTTTCTCCACCGTCCAGTTTGTTGATGTCAGAAACTTTTTTGACTCTCTTTTGCCCTCTGGTGGATGTATTGTGTAACATCTATTGCCAATGCATGGAAGTATGTGGGCAGTGACGGTGACATCGTTTGGAATGAACGGATCTTGGGAGCACGAATGAGCCTTAAGGAACGACAACTATTTCTTGAAATGCATGCTGGTTAGTGCACATATGTCAGAATCCATTCTTTAAAAAAAAAAATAGCCCTAAAAAAGCTCCATCACAACAGCGTTTATCCAAATTACAAACCAGCTAGTCCACTGAAATACATTAAAAACCTCCATGCAGTGAGGCTGACATGTTTCAGCAGTCTATTTGTGCGTAATCCCTGACGTGTCATAGATGGTACATGTAAGCTCAGCTCACCAACTCAGCTGTATAGCTGCTGGCTCAATGCTCGCACATGAATGTTTTATCATTTCAAAGTGGCTTTAAGGCAGCCGATATTCCACTGTATCATTTGCAGCACTCCAAATGACCTCAATTCGTGAAGAGTTTGGGCTTTTTAATGTACTGTAAATGCCTAGAGTCATAGTAGTTATGATCCTCCCATCTCCCTCTCTTGCACACACACACACACACACACACACACACACACACACACACACACACACACACACACACAGATACACACACCACGCTAATGTGGC
>JAOVVB010102856.1:0-13007 GCA_028570985.1 Heterobranchus longifilis | reverse complement strand
TAACGACCATTCCACAGGTGCATGTTAATTAATTGATTATGGTTAATTGAACATGCATGGAAAACATTGTTTAAACAATGTTTTACAATGAAGATCTGTAAAGTTATTTGGATTTTTACAACATTATTGTTGAAATACACAATCTTGAAAAAGGGGCGTTTCTTTTTTTGCTGAGTATATATAACAGACTAAATTTGTATGCCAAGGGTCGGCTGTACTTCCAGTGTAGTTAAAGCATTTTACGTTTGATAAAATTGGTTTGTTGTGCTACACTCTAATATATTACACATCATGCACCATGCATGATGTGTAATATATTAGAGTGTAGCAAAATCATGCAAAAAAAAACAAACAATATTTTAGATCTCAGGCCATTATGGAATGTTTTTAATAAATTAATAACAAATGAATTAATAAAGTAACTGATTTTATAATACCTAGTTAAATTTAGTATTTCTTTCAGTTAAATTCACATATACATCCATATTATATAAATGTATGTTACTGTAA
This sequence comes from Heterobranchus longifilis, assembly GCA_028570985.1. Lineage (NCBI taxonomy): Eukaryota > Metazoa > Chordata > Actinopteri > Siluriformes > Clariidae > Heterobranchus > Heterobranchus longifilis. Next base: position 12,497 of record JAOVVB010102856.1, on the reverse strand, counting down.
CTTTTTTACTGAATTTTACTGAATCTGAAACTGAATCTAGTTATCCCTTTTGTACTTGGTATTCTTAAAACTGATGCATTTGAGTGTCCGATTGAATTGCTGGATCCCGCACTAATGTGAGCCGAGTGCCCTGATTCTCAAATGCTGTTTTCCATTGATTGATGTCTGCTGGGTCTATACAGACTGTCAGGGTGGCGGTGAAAATGGACAGGTAAAGGACCCAAAAGCGGTCTCATAGCCCTCTCCTCTGTGAAGGAGTGTTCCGACAAAGACAATGAAAAAATAAAGCTCAAAGTCAAATGAGTCTCATAATTCAACAGTGCAGAGTCAATGTCAACAGATCTTTCATGTTTCTGTATTAGGAGCCTGATAGCATAATTTAAAAAAATACAAAATGAAGATCTGTGTCAGTAAATCTACTCCAGCTTCTGCAAAAACGCCAATCATAAAATCCACAAACACAAAGCAAGGATCAACATTAATAAGTCTGAAGCAACAGGCAGTCGTGAAATCCAAAAAGACAAAAGTGACGATCAACATTAATAAATCCACACTCCGGCCTAGGTCGAGCCGTAACAGGAAGGAAAAGAAACAGAGATACAAGATCCTACACTTACTCCCTTACTAACCACAACCAGGAGAAAATAAAGTGTAAACAAAAAGTCACTGACTTCTTACTAAGCTGGTGTTGTAACGACGTGGGTCTCACGAGAGGCAAAACTGCACATAAATTGTTCAGAATGGGCAGATCCACAGGCTGCTACCCCGCAGAGTCCTGAACAGACAAAGGCGCGGCCATTTATAGACACTCAGTTGCCAGGCAACGCCACGATCAGCGTGAACGCGCCTCACTTGGCGACGTGTTTATTTAAGGGTCTTGATACCTCGGCACTTAGTGCAATCATTTAGGTAGCACGGGTAAGGTATCAGGGCCAAAGACAAAGCAAAGACAAGAAAAGAAAAAACAAAGCGTGCAGAAAAAGACATAGGCAAAGACCCAGCCTCTGTCTCCCTAAGACTCTGGCCAGAGAGAGAGAGAGAATGCGACACGCATTGGTTTGGCGTGCGTTCTCAGGTTAAGTATAAAGTATACACAAAAACACACAAACTCTCTATAAATCCTCGGTAAGGGCATAAGCCCAGAGAGGATATAGTTTTTATTTTTTAATATCCGTAGATGACGGAGCTCTGATTATTTTGTGTTTTCAGTTTTCTTTTGTTTTCCTTTAGTTACTAATTAATAATCCCACACTATCTCAAAACGGAAAGGTCTTCCCGTGCGTATCACAAGCACTCCCACATACTCCTGTTTCATTTACCCCCTCTTACACATTAAAACATATCTCGTGGTACTGCTCTCCATACCACGTCACATAACAGAATGATCGCACCACCAGAAGAGCCCGCGGGCTTGGAGATGGTGCATAAGATAGTTGAGGGTCAAGCGAGAGTGCTTGATAAGCATGAGGAAGCCTGGACTGTTTTAATTTTGGAGATGCGTAGAATTAATAAACACCTCGAGCAGATTTTTGGGCAGCTCGCGCCCCCAGATCAGTGGCTCAACTACCCCATCTGGTGGCCAAAACTCGACTACCACCTTCACAGCCGAATGTGGGCGAGCCAGAGAGGTGCAATGCCTTTATCCTGCAGTGCTCACTTATATTCGAGCTGCAACCTTCCCCATTTGCATCTGACCGGGTGAAGGTTGCATTTATGGTGTCTCTGCTTACAGGCAGAGCACTAGAGTGTGCTAATGCAGTGTGGCAGCACCATCTCTCAGAGCATGCCACACTAAGTGACTTCATTAAGTCACTTAAGGCCACCTTTCACCATTCAGTGAAGTGCAGTTTAGTGTCGTTCCTCCTTTCCATTCGTTAAGAGGGGCGATCGGTAGCTGACTATACAGTTGAGTTTCATACCTGGGCTGCCAGTTCAGGGTGGAATGACGCAGCCCTTATGGCTGCATATACACAAGGGCTCTCCGAGTGGCTAAAGGATGAGCTAGCTCTACGTGATCCTCCACTGGATCTGGAGGAGATTTATAGGCTCCCCCCACAAAAGCCGCTCCATGTGCCTAACCAATCGCTCCCCCGGCTATAGGCACAAAGTCTCACTTCTGTCCATAGAGACAGAGCCTGAGGCTTCATATCTGGTCCCTAATTTAGAGCCTGAAGAAGAACTTGAGCTAAAAGACATGGGAAAGCCCATGCAGATGCCCCACCAGGGGGAAGCGACGGCTGTGGCGCAGCAAGCCACAGACAAGGTCACCCCAAAAGTCAAGACCCCGTCATGCAGGGCTCTCAGGGACCGGAATCCAGAGAGCCCGAACAGAGCCGCTCATCGATTCGGGGGTTCGGGAAATTTTATTGTCGGGAGGCTAGATGCATTCCAGTTAGCCTGCTCCCTTCCACCATCCCATTGGTCTTCCTGGGTGGGCAGCCAATTAATTTGGGGTGTGTGATGCAGAGGATGGTCCCAGTCATACTACGGCTTGGACGTCATTCTGAGCATATCGGAATACCAGCGTTTCTGGTAACCCGGGTGCCAGAGCAGAGATTAGTGCTGTGGTTCCCCCGATTACAATGTCACAACCCAGTTCCAGCACCTCCTGCCCCAGTACCCCTTATTACTGCCCCTAAGGGCTCCTGGGATGTAAAACCCCATTGAAGGCCCACACCGAACCGTTTTAAACCTCGCACATTACTCTCCCTCATACACCCACCCATGGTGACCGAGAATTTGTGCTGGGATAGTGAATTCAGTAATACGTTTAGTCTGAACTTTAAGTGACGATGAAGTGTCCATTGTAGTTTCACTGTTAAAATTAATGGGAAGCTATCGGCCCCTAAATTTGCTACTAAGTCAAATAGAAACTTAACAAAAAATATATAAAGATACCCAGACATGTTAGACGCAAATCGTACATCACATTACTAGACACATGATATTGTCTTTCTGTCTAGTGGTTTTGATGCAGTATATCTGTGTTGGTTTTGTAGCGGTTGATATCTCTTTGTGCCTTTTTCTATTTCCTCTCCTTTCTTCCCCTTGATTCTCTATTTTTCCCTCTGATGTTGTTTTACTACTTCCATCTTAACATGCAATTGTAACACAGGCCTGTAACTGCTCTACTATCTGCCCTTAAATTCTTTTAATGCATCATGGAAAATGTAGAAGATGGCAAGAGAACCTGATAAGGTAAATATGCCCTTATCTAGACTTTTTGAATAATTTCTCTATATTCCTTTGCTGTTAGTTATCTTCAGCTTATGGAATGAATACAGTCCTTTTTCATTCTCCTTTCCATTCTTTATCCTCTATATTTAGTCATTTGTCTTCCAATCTACAGTTGTATTTTCTGATGTAAAGTGTGACATATTTATTGACATTGTTCAGACCACAGACATGTAAAGTTATGGCAGGTATGTGAAGACACTGAACAATGTGCTATTGTGACATCTTACACTTATTTAATAAACTCCACAGCACGTAGTATAGCTTGCCACAAACAAGGTAATATTGCACTTGCAAGCTTAATATGTCACCAAAATACAGGATATAGACCGTGCAAATATAATTACATAATTTAAAACTAAAATACATTAAAATGCTTTTATGTTTTATTTACATTAATTATGGCTTTTTACATTATGTTTACAGAATGACAAAAATCAACGTCATATCATTGCTTCATTAGCATTACGACAACGCTTCAACAGTTTGTGTGATCCCACATCGAGTAAGTCCTAATTTTCTGCCTGTAATTTTAAATTCCAAAAAATCTATTAACTGTTTTCTAGTAAATTATTTTACTAGAGAATCTAGCTGTTTATGGTATTGATTCCACAAGAAGTTACATACAATTTTCAGATACCAAACTGAGATTCAGTATTCTTAAGTTCAAGGTTAAAGGATGTTCTTTTGGATCTAAATACAGTGGTGTAGAAGGCCACAAGGGAATACTAAAATCAATGTTTAACATTGCCATGAAACTAGTTTCCTTTGTGACAATTTTCATTATCATACTGAAAAGTGCCACAATATGAGCAAATTGTGACCATTAAGGAATGCACATGTTTAGCAACAATTTCTAAATAGGCTGGGGCATTCATGTGATGATTTTTTTGTATTAACAGGCTCAAGTGCCAGGAAAACATTTCCCACATCACTATACCACCTATTTAAGAATGTTACTATAAAACTATTGTAGTATACTGTAATATATATATTATAATTACTCTAGTATACTGTAGTAACCTAGAGGAAAATTTCTCAGTAAAAATAGCTCAGTGGTTAAGGCATTGGACCACAGTTCGGAAGATCCCAGGTTCAAACCCCACAACCACCAAGTTGCGACTGTTGGGTCCTTGAGCAAGGCCCTTAACCCTCAACTGATCAGATGTATAATGAGATAAAAATGTAAGTCTCTCTGGATAAGAGCGTCTGCCACATGCCTAAATGTAAATATTAACAGCCCCCCAAAATGACAAACATAAACCACATCAAGGATGCATCAAAAGCTCTGAGCATCCTACAACTCTTTTTCTTGCATTCTGTGCTATCACTTCTAAATAAACTACGACTAGTGCATAGGTGTACCTAACCTAAGATGTAGTAAACCCACTTTACTACATCGCTAAGTTCAAAAGAGTTTACCCCTGACATGGTAAGTCAATTTCAAATAACTCCACCTAGCTGTAATGGCTAACATAACCCTACCTAACAACATTTTTTTAGTCCATCAACAAAGTTTTTTTTAAATATGCTGGTAGTCTTCTTAGCCATCATGTTTGTCCACCTGCAGCAATGGATCCCTCCATCTCTATCTCTGACTTACAGCCATGTCAAACAACTGCCTGGACCATGGCGGGTCCCATTGCGAACCATGACAAGTCCGTGCATGATCAGTTCATGGAATGTGATCTCCGCGATGACGCAGTTAATGATGCTTCACCCCATAAACGCCCCATGCACTTTCCAATAAGATGGTTGCATTGCTGTATAATCCTGCCAGATGGAGCATTGACTGCTTTAGTTAACTGCAGTGTCCAGGCAGCCTTATACAGTATGTTCTTATACAGGCAGTTTTTGCATTGTCAACATAGTTTCATAAATAGATGATATGGTAAAAAAAAAAAAATAATTATAATAAACCGATTGATAAAACTGATTTTTTAAATCACTCAATACACAACCCATGATGCTTATGCTATTTTTCACGACATCCTTAATAATCCTTAAAGACATGGTAACTTCTGTAATTTATCTATACCGATAGTTGTAGGTACGGAATACAAATGCAGGCTACTTATTTTACACTATGGTGTATTTTATCTAGTTCCGTTTAATACACTAATAGAAAATATTTTTCTGCAAAGTAAAGCTCAAAAAGTAAGGTGCTTAAGTAACTGCTTGGGTTTGTTTTCGTTATGTTTTTGATGATGTGTGCTGATGTTTTTTTTTTTCGCTGATAGTCAAAAATTGGCATAACAAATCGATTAATGGCGCATAATATCCGGAACAAATATCTGCCCATACGGATCAGTATTTCTTTAGTCATTTAACCATACACAACGTTCTCCCATTAAAGATCTGATGGGGCATTAATAACATATCACGACTGTAACAGGGGGTTGCCTAGTTACGGGCTCCCGTGACCAGATGTGAGCTCATTCAAGAGCTTATTAACACCCTTAGCTGCCTCTATTTGGACACCGATGATGAGGAAGGTTCTGGGGTGGATAACGAGGGCCCACAAGGTGACGATAGGGTAAAGCAACCGCTCACAGATGAACAGCTGCCTCCACCTCCTTCACTCATAGACGCTGAGGTCGACCAAAGCTTCATTTCCATGGTGCTAGCAACCCGCCTCAGTCAGCTAGAAACAGCTCTGCAGGCGCTTGAAGACAAACTCACCGAGCGAATGGATGAGCTGTCAGATCAGGTGGGTGAGCTGCAATGCAACCACAAGACAGATATGTTAACAAACCAGCACAAACTAGAGAATGTCCAGGCAGAGATGCAGCAATTGTGTCAGACGGTAAAAAAAGCAGGGTGAGGATCAGTTGAATGACTTAGGCCATTCTATGGTGGAGTGCATGAAAAGGCGGGACACACAATTAAAGACCATGATGGGTGCGCAACCAGTCGCTACGTCCACTCCTTTTCTTCGGCCAGGGTCCACTTCTCATCCTCCCTTTCCCAATAGCTGCTCTCTCACTCCTACTATCAAGGCCCCTATAAAGCTAGATTTCCCCAGGTTTGGTGGTACTGAGACGGAAGACCCCATTAGTTTTGTGGAAAGGTGTGAGGAATATTTTGCCTTACATCCACTTTCTGATGGTGAGATACTTGCCACACTCCCCTCTGTACTCTCCCACACTGCAAAAGACTGGTGAACAGCAGAAAAACACAGTGTGAGATGCTGGGTGTCATTTAAATTTGCTCTGCTTAAGGCATTCCTTACCGAGGACCACGATGTTGAGGCTAAGAAGCGTCTGAGGGAGTGGCTCCAGCATCCTGACGAGAGCATAAGGTTTCGCCTTTCGATATCATGCTCTGTGCCTGAGGTGGAAACCAGGGATGATGGAGAGAGAGATAGTGCAGGCAACACTGAGGAACTGTAATCTCTGTATTGCCAGCCTGCTGCGGAGCACAGTAGCCACCACAAGTGAGCTGGTGCGAATTGGAACATTGGAGAGGGATTTCAATGCAGCCAAAGTATCTAGGCAAAAGCAAAACCCCGTTCCAATACCACAACAGATAAAGGAGAGTAAAAGACCCACCAGCCTTTTTTTTTATCATGAAAGATTGTGATCTTGCATTCCCCTGCGTGCTAGGGCTAGATTTTTTAATAGAGGCTGGCGTACAGATTAATTTTAGCCAGCGCTCCTATACCATCCCAGGTAGAGAAGGGGAATATTTTCCACTTTGTACCACTCCACATGGCCAAGTTTCCCTTTATGTGGTAAATCCATATAGATCCAAGTATCAGACACCACCAAATCAATAATCTCCAACCTGGTAAGCTGCGCCACACTGTCAGAAGAGAACAAATGTCAGTTACAGGAGCTGTTGTTAAAGTGGCCAACGGTATGCACTAACTTAATTGGTCACGCCAAGGCAATAACTCATCATATTTACACCACCGATAAAAGACCCATAAGAAATAAGCATACCCTGCGAATTGTGGAGGGAGAGGTCACCAAAATGCTGGAAGCAGGGATCATTAGACCATCTACCTTGCCATGGGCTTCCCCTGTGGTGCTGGTAGGGAAGAAGGGTGGCGGGACCCGTTTCTGTTTGGACTTTAGGGCCCTGAACAGCAAAACACAGCTGGATGGCTTCCCTATGCCCCAGGTCCACGAGATCTTAGAGGCGCTCCATTGGCTCCAAAGGAGCCAAGTGGGTGTGGACCTCTGAATGCCAGTCAGCCTTCAAGGATCTCAGAGCGGCTCTTCAGAAAATGCCAGTTTTAACAGCCCCAGACTTTAACCGCCCCTTTAAGGTGCAGACAGACCCCAGCAACATCGGCCTAGGTGCAGTGCTCACCCAAGACCACGAGGATGGGAAACACGTGATCGCCTATGCCCCCCGAGTTGCTGCATGGAGCTGAAAGTAAATACCTAGCGTCAGAGAAGGAATGTCTAGCTGTGGTATGGGCAGTGGAAAAGTGGCGTCAATATCTGGAGGGTGAAGTATTTACCATTATCACTGATCATGCTGCTCTAACCTGGGTTTTCAATCAGCTGAACCCCTCCTCATGCCTTACATGTTGGGTACTTAGATTACAGGCTTTTGAATTTGTAGTACAGTACTGTAAGGGGCAGTGCAACACCATTCCTGATTCCCTGTCATGGCGCTGGGAGGAAGAGACCATGAATGCCCATCTCAAGGAACTGATCTGCAGTGGCATCTGCCATGTGATTGGGGGGAGCTGGAGAAGGCCCAAAAGGTGGATGAGGCACTCCGTGCACTGTGGAGAGAAGCAAGGTTAGATCCTGATGTTAATAAAATACATTACTGTATGGTAAACTGATTTCTCTACCACCAGATCCCCAAACAGGCTGGATGTAATCTTCTCCAGCTGGTCTTTCCAACGTCTCTGCAGCCTCAATACCTGCAGTACACCCACGACAACCCTCTGGGGCGGATGAAGACCCTGAGGAGGCTACTGGAGGTTGCCTACTGGCCGGATTGAGCTGGCCGGTTTACTGCAAAGCACACCAGTGGTGGAACCTGGTTTTATGTTGGGAGTAGATCTTACGGGTCTATTTCCCTGCTCATCCCGGCTCAACGAACATCTGCTGATGGTCGTCGATTACTGCAGCAAATGGGGCGAGATGTTTCCCTTAAGAACAGCCAATGCCCACAACCTAGCCAACATTTTAACCAGGGAGATTTTTACACGGTGGGGCATGTCAGCTTACCTGGTTTCTGACAGAGGTCCGCAGTTCATGTCCCAGCTACTTAACACCATCTGCCGGCAATGGGGCGTGACCCAAATGCTCACCACAGCCTACCATCCCCAAACAAACATCACGGAATGAACTAATCGGACGTTAAAATTTATGATCGCTGCATTGGTCAAAAAAAATCACAAGCAGTAGGACCAATGGCTTCCTGAGTTCCGGTTTGCCATCAATACGGCCTGGGAGAAAAGCACCAGTTACACCCCAGAAGAGATTGCAATGGGACGCAAACTGAAGGGACCACTAGAAAGAATGTTACACCGAAACATCTCACCTGACCATCCCGCTTATGCCACAGTAGAGCGTCAGGAAACACTGTTTCAGGTCGTCCGGAGCAACGTAGCCTGTGCCCAGGAGCAGCAGGGGAAGTATTATAACTCCAGAGGAGTTTATATTAATTGTATACCGGTATCTCTGGTGGTCCTTACCCTAATCTGTTAACAGCTAGTTTTTGTTTTATTAACAAGAGATGTAGTGTAACAACTGTGAATACATGTGGCAGCAGAGACAGATTAAATCCCCATAAACATTCACACTTGAAAACAAATACTAAAACAACTAAAAAGTTCCAGAGGGTTAGCGCCTGTGATCGCAGGACATGGATCACATACATTATACTACTGTATTTTTCACTGTTTTTTTTTTTGCCCTAGTTTCATTTGGTTTTATTCATTCGATTTCATGTGCTATTTGTGTTTGCGTGTGTGTAAAAAAGAGAGAGAGAGAGAGAGCGTTGTCGAGGGAAAGGGCTTATATTGTGATTTATCCAAGGTTACTAAAGCCTGGCTTATAAAATAATTATTATAATGTAACCCATGGGTCTTAATCACAAAATTGGCCAACGATGTAAACAGATGACACAACAAAGTATCTTCTTCTTCTTTGTCTTTTGACTATTCTCTTTCAGGGGAAGCCACAGCGAATCATCTGCCTCCACCTAACCCTATCCTCTGCTTCCTCTTCTCTCACCTCAATTAACTTCACTGGATCCATAAATCTCCTCTTTGGTCTTCCTTTAGACCTCCTGCCTTGCAGTCCCAACCTCAGCATCCTTCTACCAATATGCTCGCAATCTCTCCTCTGAACATGTCTGAATCACCTCAGTCTGGCCTCTCTGACTGTATCTCCAAAACATCTAACATGGGTTGTCCCTCTGATGAACTCATTCTTGAGCTATCTATCCTTGTTACTCCCAAAGAGAACCTCAACATCTTCATCTCTGCTACCTCCAACTCTGACTCCTGTCTTTTCTTCAGTGCCACTGTCTCTAAGCCGTAAAGCATCGCTGGTCTCACCACTGTCTTGTACACCTTTCCTTTCATTCTTGCTGATACTCTTTTGTCACATAACAAACCTGACACTTTTATCCACCCATTCCAACCTGCCTGTACCCGCCTCTTCACCTCCTTTCTACACTCTCCATTGCTCTGGACAGTTGACCCTAAGTACTTAAAGTCCTGCACCCTCATTACCTCTGCTCCCTGCCTTACTGTTCCACTTAGGTTCTTCTAATTCACACACATGTATTCTGTCTTGCTACAGCTAACCTTCATTTCTCTGCTTTTCCAGAGCGTACCTCCAACTCTTTAGATTTTCCTCCACCTGTTCTCTGCTCTCACTACAAAGCACAATGTCATCTGCAAACATCATTGTCCATGGAGACTCCTGTCTAACCTCATCTGTCATCCTCTCCATCACCATAGCAAACAAGAAGGGGCTCAGAGACGATTCTTGATGCAGACCCACCTCCACCTCGAACTCTTCTGTCACACCTACAGCACATCTCACCACTGTCTTACAGCATGTCCTGCACCACTCTAACATACTCCACTGCCACTCCAGACTTCCTCATACAATACCACAGCTCCTCTCTCGGCACCTGTCATACGCTTTCTCTAAATCTTCAAAGACACAATGCAACTCCCTGTTACCTTCTCTGTACTTCTCCATCAGCATCCTCAAAGCAAATACTGCATTCGTTGTACTCTTTCTAGGCATGAAACTATATTGCTGCCCACAAATGCTCACCAAATGACACAACAAATTATATACTAATATATACTTATATACATTTTATTTAAAATCACATTTTATTTGAACATTTAAAAATATATACAAAAAACATAAGTATAAAAACAATCACCAATTATTGTTAAAGCCAGCCCGTGGCTGTTCAGGGTTAAGTTTACGGGGGCTTCTCAGTCTTTTGTTAATTTTTCTTCTGACTCAAAATCAATATGGGTTATTAAAGGTGCACTGTTTTATTGGACATTGCTGTTTTGTAATGTTCAGCAAAATAAACACTGTCTACGGCAAATTTACTGTGACCGTCTCAGTCATGATGTAATAGAGACAAGTCTCTTCAGATCCTTCTCCACTAATGTTATCATGGTTATAAAATTATTAACGTTCTGATGTTTCCTCTTGAGGACAAAATAGTGTGTCTGTTTAGTATTTCTTTTGGATAGCTGTGTTCATAGGTTTAATCAGCTATTTACAAGACAACGTTGATGCGCTAACGGTTAAAGTGCCACAGGTGTGTGTGTGTGTGTGTGTGTGTGTGTATGTGTGTGTGCTCCTGCATTCGTCAGGTTTGTCTGAGCTAGCTTTAACACAAACACATTTGCGCGCCGGCAGGTCAAAAGAACCCATCTTAGCACTATCTCACAGTCAGTAGTGGGGAAGTGAGTACATTCTCCACTGAGATTTCTCACCTTACCTTTCTCACATTCCACTCCTCCTTTTTTGTTTGTCTTTGTTCTTTTAATGAAGTTTTAAAACCCAAAGCATTTTTTTAGGCAAGGCAAGTTTCTTTGTATAGAACATTTCATACACAATGGTAATTCAAAGTGCTTTACAAAGAAGAAATGAAAATAATCATAAAATGAAATAAAAGATAATAACTTTTTAACGAAAACTTTTAAATTTAATTTAAAAAAAAAAAAGTTAGCAATAAAACTTTAAACTAATTTAAATTTAATTTAAAATAAAAATAGAAAACTAATTAAAACTAATTAAAACATAATTAAAAAAAAAATAAAACAGTTTAAGATATTAGATAAACATAAAATAATGCAGTCGGTTCGGACGTAGCACAGTGCTCAGCTAGTTATCACATTCAATAATACAATTTATTATCATAACAATAAAATAACTGACACAAAATAAATTATATTTTTAATTATAACAAAATAACAAAAATATAATGACAAAGTCCCCATTTGTTCCGTATCTGCAAGTTTTTAGTTTTTCATTTATAAGTTTATAAGTATTTCAGGTAAGTTATAAAAGCCTTTACTGCGGACTGGCAGAAGAGCGACTGAAAGTAAATACAGTAAATATCAACTGAAAAACACTCACAAACACACTTATAGACACATGCACGTGAGTGAGGCCCTGGTGTGAAATAAACTCTTTACAGTACGGATGTTTCTCCAGACAGGCTAAAATGAACATGTAGGTGTTAATTCAGCACTGGAGATTTAGCCATGCAGAAATCACTTGCCATGGATTAAATATTGATGAACATGTGCTACACTAATGGCTGCAGCGTGCCGCTCCTTAGAGATGTCATTATTGAGTTTGTCCTTTCACCTTGATGCGTTTTTCTCTCTCAAGCTACATGTGCAGCATCATCATTTTCTCCAGAGTAGTTATAATAATAATAATAATAGTGAACTGCTATTATTATTATTATTATTATTATTATTATTATTATTATTATTATTAATAACATAAATAAATACATTTTCCACTAAATTCACCCCCCCATTTAAAACTGATGACTCTCCCCATTGCAGAACAGCCTTCAATAAACAATTAACAAACTCCAACACATAGTTAAGGCACACGGACAAACAAACGGCACTTGTGTTTGTAGAAGAAGTGTCAATATGTCAGTCGATCCCAAAGTACAGTATACCATGAGGGAATTTAGTGTTGGTATCCAGCACATACACCCGCGCACACAAATTATATATAAATATGTCCGCCCCCCCCCGTCCCCCCCCCCCATGTTTGTTTGTT